>JAJAGP010002618.1:0-105875 GCA_025084515.1 Ancistrus triradiatus | reverse complement strand
TGTGCTCTTAATCAATAACTAATTACATTTTCTGTTTTCTCTCCGAGCTGTGTTCCGGCAGTTCCGGCCCCACACATGATGTTCATCTGCTGTAGCTCCAGTCAAGCTGCTTCCGTCATCAGTTCCAGCCCCATCATACCCGGGCCACTTAATGTCGATGTGCATACTTCACATTTTATTCGAACTTTGACTCCATGACTTTAGTTTCGCTCTTAGATTTATCATCTACGCCGCCCAAGGAGGTTGGGTCCCTTTTTGAGTCTTGGTCCTCCTAAGGTTCCTATAACTCAGGGAGTTTTTCCTTGCCACTGTCGCCCTAGGCTTGGTCAATTTGGGATTGGACGTAGTTATTATTAGGTAATCTAAACTTGTAAAGTTGCTTTGAGACAATGCTCCATTGTAAAAAGCCCTTTATAAATAAATCTGACTTGACTTGACTTGACAGTGCCAACACCGAGGGCGACTGATCCAGTAGCCATGCTGAGGGCGAGTGATCCTGTGGCCTTGCCAGAGGCCATGGGGCTGAAGGAGGCCTTGCCAGAGGCCGTACGTTCCCGAGAGGTCCTGCCAGAGGCCACGTGTACCCGTGAGGCCCAACAGGAGGCCGCTTGTGGGATGAAAGCCACGGAGGCACGTTTGGTTTCCTGTGTTCCCCCTAGGTTCCACCCGAAGAGGAAGCCCCCAGACAGGAAAAAAGGGCCCAAGGGGCCCATTAAGGAGCTCTGGCTGCGACTCGGGCTCCTTTGGGGGTAATGTCACGGATCGCCGGGGTTTTGGACTACAAGTGCCCCTCCTTGCCGCCTGGGGGCGATCCAGACAATGTTTGTGGTGGTGCTCCGCCGGACTGCAAAGTGCCAGAAAGAGAGGCTAGGACCCTGATTAGTGTGACTTTCAGGTGTTCCTCAGGGTATTTAGGCAGGGTCCTAGCCCTCCCACGACGCGAAGCGTTATTTTGGAACTACATTCCTTCGGACTGTTGCGACGGAATCTTGTGTCCAGTATAAGTGGACTGTTTATGCCGGGTAAGCCGCTTCAGAGGGTGTTAAGTGCGGTTAGTGCAGAGTTCATGTTTATAAAACGCCGGTAACTGCTTGTGTTCATATTAAGTGCGGTTAGTGCAGAGTTCATGTTTGTAAAACACCGGTAACCGCTTGTGTTCATATTAAGTGCGGTTAGTACAGAGTTTATGTTTGTATTAAGTGCGGTTTAAGCGGTGATTATGTTTGACACTACGTCGGTGTACTTCTGTTGTGGTTCAGTTTGGGGTTAATAAACCAATATGGTAAATCACATAGAACCTGCGTACGTCTCCTCCCTGCCCATTAGGCAACCCCGTCGTGACAATTTCCTACAAATATTCACACCAAATTTACAATAATTAAATAACCCCCAATTAGCAGTAATTGTAGTGTTTGTAGCTGTTTGGCAATGTACCCAACCTCAATTTATAGGGAAGCCCACACTACTTAATATGATACTAATCTCTTCTACTCATAAACCAATGTCTGTGTTCTTTTTCCCATTTAACATTTTCTTAATTTTCCTTCTTTTTTGGCATTTTATTTTATTTTGGCATATATGGCTATTTAATTCCTATAAGGCTGCATAATCTGTGAACTGACTTTCACTGTTGCAGATGACAGTGGTTAAGCATTTAGGACCATGACATGATAAGTTTCAACTGTATAACCAGGTAATAGCCAGGTAGGATCCATTGTATTTAAGATTATTTTAATGAGTTTTCACTGAGTAATAGTCATTTGTAATTTAGACATTTAATAATTATTTGTAATCTAGACATTCTTTTACAGTGGTGCCATGGTTCTCATCGTTAATTTGTTCCAGAAAGCTTGTTGAGAACCGAAAACGACAAATACCGAGCAAATTTTTCCCATAAGAAACATTGTAAATTGAATTAATCCCCCAAAATCCACACTGTATAAGTCATTATATACATTAATGAAGTTGTATTGAACAGGTGCTCCCTGATTTATTTGAGTGGTTGATGTTATGACAAATCCATAATAAGTTATACGGGGGCAAAAAAGTATCTAGTCAGACACTGAATGTGCAAGTTCTCCTACTTAGAAAGATGAGAGAGGTCTATAATTTTCATCATAGGTACACTCCAACTATGAGAGACATAATGAGAAAAAAAATCCAGGAAATCACATTGTAGGATTTTTAAAGAATTTAATTGCAAATTATGGTGGAAAATAAGTATTTGGTCAATAACAAAAGTTCAACTCAATACTTTGTAACATAACGTTTGTTGGCAATGTCAGAGGTCAAACGTTTCCTGTAAGTCTTCACCAGGTAGCAATGATGTTTTCGGGCTTTTACTGGGCAACACAAACTTTCAACACCCTCCACAAATTTTCTATGGGGTTGAGGTCTGGAGACTGGCTAGGCCACTCCTGGACCTTGAAATGCTTTTTATGGAGCCACTCCTTCGCTGCCCGAGCAGTGTGTTTGGGATGGGATCATTGTCATGCTGCAAGATCCAGCCACGTTCCATCTTCAGTGCTCTCACTGATGGAAGGAGGTTTTGGCTTAAAATCTCACGATACAGTACGTGGTCCCGTTCATTCTTCCCTTAACACGGATCAGTCGTCCTGTCCCCTTTACAGAAAAACAGCCCCAAAGCATGATGTTTTCACCCCATGCTTCAGAGTAAGTATGGTGTTCACCTCAGAATTCTTCTTCCTCCAAACATGCCGAGTTGAGTTTATACCAAAAAGTTCTATTTTGATTTCATCTGACCACATGATATTCTCCCAGTCCTCTTCTGGATCATCCATATATTCTCTGGCAAACTTCAGACATGTACTGGCTTAAACAGGGGGACAGGCCTGACACTGCAGGATCTGAGTCCCTCTCGGCATAGTGTCTTACTGATGGTAGGCTTTATTATTTTGGTCCCAGCTTTCTGCAGGTCATTCATCAGCTCCCTCCGTGTATTTCTGGGATTTTTACTCTCTGTTCTGATGATCATTTTGACCCCAAATCGAGGGAAATTTTCAATGGCCTTGTATGTCTTCCATTTTCTTACAATTGCTCCCACAGTTGATTTATTCACCAACCTACTTGCCTATTGTAGATTCACTCTTCCCAGCCTGGTGCAGGTCTACAATTTTCTTCCTGGTGTCCTTCGACAGCTCTTTGGTCTTGGCCATGGTTGAGTTTGGTGTCTGACTGTTTGACGCTGTGGACAGGTATCATGTATACAGATAACAAGATCAAACAGGTACCATTAATATAGGTAACAAGTGGAGGACAGAAGAGCTTCTTAAAGAAGAAGTTACAGGTCTGTGAGAGCTAGAAATCTTGCTTGTTTTTGGGTGAACAAATACTTATTTTCCACCATGATTTATAATTAAATTCTTCAAAAATCCTACAATGTCATTTCCTGAATTTCTGTTCCTTATTTTCTCTCTCATAGTTGAAGTGTACCTATGATGAAAATTACAGACCTCTCTCATATTTCTAAGTAGGAGAACTTCCACAATTAGTGGCTGACTAAATACTTTTTTGCCCCACTGTAAATGTACCATGAACCGAGGAGTCAAGTGTTTGGTGTCATACCGAAGCCTATGATAAGTCATAATAAGTAAGTTAATGTATAAAACACTTACATTAACTTAAATGTGGCCAAAATTATTAACACCAAGCTTTATAATAAAGTGTTGAAAAGGATCATGTAATTTAGTGAGTAATGAATTGAAAGTGAAAAGAATAAACTTTTACTCAAGTGTTGAACTCCAGGTTGTAGCATAGCTCTTAATGCTAACTGTAGCGTGTGTTGTAGAGCATTACGTTCCTGTTTCTCTTTAGGTTGCCAGTCAATACAACCCTTTTAGAATCAATGGAGACTTTGTTTTTACATCTACAATGTTGTATTCTTTGCGCAAAGATGAAAATAACAGAAAAGTTCACTGAGAAATTCACTTCACTGAGCCCCAGCTATTGTGAATCTGAACCACTGTGTACTGAATAGTGAATCGAGTTTCAGCTGAAACATAAGTCATGTGGCTCAACTCATACAAGTTTAAGTGAGTGCACCAAGTAGCAAGCAAATGGTGAGAACTGAGACAATTTTTACTGTACAAAATGCATCAACAACCAAATTATGAGTTATGAGGTGGTCGAGAACCGAGATACTACTGTACTTCAAAATGAGTGTAATGGTACCTTGATAAAAATGGATTTGTTGTCAGCTTTTAAATGCTTCTGTATGCTGCTGTGTATTTAATTATAGTCCCCAATGATAAAGTTGCTAATCCTTACTTGTCTGAGAAAACTCAAATCATCATCACCATTAAAATAAAATAAAGTTTGCTTCCCTGCATACTATAAATGTAAAAACAGGTTACATATGCCTTTTGATGCCTATGCTGGAAGAGTGAGACATTATAGTTGTGCCTCGGTGGTGCTGAGCTTCGTACATTTGTGAGAGTAAAGGGAAGGAAAGGGGAAAAACTGACGCCAAAGGCAGAAGGAAAAAGGACTGATATGATGCTTAATTAAATTGCCCTGGAGCTGTATCACACAGCTGGAACTTTCCTACAAGGAGGCAAGATGCAGTGACCATTTATTTATATTCTTGGTGAGAACCAAATGTCCCCAGAATGATAGGAACGTTGGATATATTTCATCTTCTGGGGTCATTTTGCTGGCCCACGGATCTTTAATTGCTTGTTTACAAAAACTGCAATTTTTATTTGAAAATCCATTTCCTTTTCATTATTGAGAGTTGGGTTAGGCGTAGCTGTAATAAGCTACAGTAGTCTTTATGCCAAAGGAAATTCCCCATAAACATACGTTCACCAACACTTTGGTGGTTGTTATACTTGAGGGGATCTCTCCAAAAGATTAATATATCTTATCTTGTGGGGACATTTTGTTGCTCACCCTAATTTTAATTGCTTGTTAACAAAATCTGAAAACCAAAAAAATTGGTTATTTTTGGTTAAGGGTAGATGTAGGTGTAGCATTAATTAGCTACAGCAATGTTATTTAAATGAAGAGTCCCCACATTGATTGAAAGACAAATGTTTGTGTGTGCATTTTGGGGCAAAAGAGCATATGCATTTTTCAGCAGACTGTGTCTCTAAATTACTCCATGTTAGTGACTGATATTTAAGACAACAATTCTAGACATTTCTAGTCTCTTGGCAATTCTCAAAGCAGCAAAGCACTTAACATGCATTTGTTCATCTTTAGTAACACTCTGTCCAGAGCCTCATCTCAGAAACAAGGTTTCTCAGTGCAAGGTGGAAATAAACTGGGCAGGGTGCCAGTCATTCACAGGGCATCACATACTCATTCAGACCTAGAGCCCATTAAAAGTAGCCAAGCCACCTACTATCATGATTTTCGATGTGGGAGGAAGCTGATATAGCTGAAAGAGACCCATGTTGACATGCCAAACTCTACACAGCATCAACACTACCTTACAGTTCCCTCGTTGGTACTCACGCGCCCTGTTTGGCTGCAGCTGCATGGGCTCGTGATTGTAACCGATTTACTTTCCATATAGGACGTCCGATTCAGTCAAAACTGATAGTCCGCTAATATATGAACGTCAACAGTTGCTGGATATACAATCATTCAGTAACTTTGGCTTCGTTACTTTGTCTACTCGGAAGCTTTTGCATAGCCTTGGAGTGCTACGGCAAGAGCAAGGGGCCTACGGTGCAGCGGACTCGTCCAGCAACTCTAACCGACAGAGGAGCAAGCGGAGGCGGTGCGACCGTAAGCGGAAGCGCGGTTGTCGCGCGGGGCTAACTGCTAAGCTAAAAGCGAACCCTTACAAAACGCCGCTTCCATCCGTCTTTCTCTCCAATGTCCGCTCATTGGAGAACAAAATGGATCATTAATTAATTAACAACAAATCAAGAAATAAGGAACTGCTGTGCATTAATTCTGACAGAGACATGGCTTAATTCATCAATTCCGGATAACGCTGTTACTATCGAGGGGCTAACTACATTCCGTGCCGATAGGAGCTACGCACTCAGCGGTAAATCCCGAGGGGGTGGTTTGTGTGTTTACATAAACAAGAACTGGTGTAGTAATGCTAAGTTTGTCTCAAGCCACTGCTCACCGGACATCGAGGATTATGACTGTAAACTGCAGACCATTCTATCTGCCAAGAGAGGTTACCCTAGTTTCTATCACTGCTGTTTACGTTTCCCTCTTAGTGCAAATACAAAGGAGGCCATGGGTGTTCTCTACCGGATAATCAGTAAGCTTCAGTCATCTCATCCGGAGGGCTTTTTCATTGTTGCTGGAGATTTTAACCAGGCTAAGATGAAGACAGTTCTTCCAAACTTTTACCAGGATGTTGATTGTGCAACCAGAGGAATGAACACATTGGACATGGCCTACAACAACATGATAAATGCATTCAAGGCAGTTCCCCGCCCCCATCTTGGCTCTTCAGACCACTTATCTGTTATGTTAATCCCTGCATACAAGCCTCTGCTTATCAGAGAAAAACCTACAATGAGGCAGGTAAGGGTGTGGCCTGAGGGGGCCTTGGAGGCTCTACAGGACTGTTTTGAATGTACTGAATGGGACATGTTCAGGTCAGCTGCCACCTACAATGACCACATCAACCTTGATGAGTATGCCATGACTGTGTCAGCTTACATAAACAAATGTATGGATGATGTCAGTGTCATAAAGAACATCACCACTCGAGCCAACTATAAACCATGGATGACTGATGAAGTGCGCAAAATGCTTAAGGCACGGAACTCAGCCTTCAAGTCTGGCGACGAGATTGCACTGAGAACAGCAAGAGCCAACTTGAATCGCGCCATCAAACAAGCAAAGCGCTCCCACAGACAGAAAATCCAGGACTATTTTTGCAACTCTATTAGCTCCAGGGATATGTGGCAAGGCATACGGACTATTACAAATTACAAGTCACCCCCTCCTGTGTGTGATGCTGATGTGGACTTTCTAAATGATTTAAACAACTTCTTTGGGAGGTTCGAGGCATTAAATTGCTCTCTGTCAGAGGTAGCTGTTCCTCATCAGGATGAAACGGCACTCTGCCTGGACATTGCTGATGTGTGAGAAGGGTAAATCCCCGTAAGGCCTCAGGCCCTGACAATATACCTGGTCGGGTGCTCAGGGAATGCGCAGTTCAGTTGGCTCATGTTCTGACAGATATTTTTAACACCTCACTGGACCTAGCCAAAGTCCCATCATGTTTTAAGTCTGCCATCATCATCCAAAGAAATCCCAGATAACATCACTAAATGATTACCGTCAAGAAGCACATCACCTCTGGTCTCCCTCCTACTTTCGACCCCTCTCAGTTTGCCTACAGGCAAAATCGTTCTACTCAGGATGCCATCTCTTCTGCCCTTCATCTGAGCCTTGCACACCTGGAGGAGAAGAACGCACATGTGCGGATGCTGTTCCTGGACTTTAGTTCGGCGTTTAGCACCATAATTCCACAGCAGCTGGTGAACAAACTGGAATTCTTGGGTTTTAGTACCCCTCTGCGGAACTGGCTCCTAGACTTCTTCACAGAAAGACCACAGTCAGTAAGGGTAGGACAGAACACCTCCAGTGTAATCACCCTCAGCACAGGCTCACCTCAAGGGTGTGTACTGAGCCCTTTGCTGTTCACTTTGATGACATATGACTGCGTACCTAGGGCTGCCAGTAATCATGTCATAAAGTTTGCGGACGACACTACACTGATAGGCCTCATCAAGGATAACAATGACCTGGCCTACAGAGAGGAGGTTGAGCAGCTGGTGGGTTGGTGCAAGGTAAACAACTTGATCCTGAACGTTAATAAAACAAAAGAGATCATCATTGATCTCAGGAAAAATCAGCCCTGCCACGCTCCACTTGTCATCAACAACTCAGCTGTAGCGGTGGTAAATAGCATCAAGTTCCTGGGTGTGCACATCACTAATAACCTCACCTGGTCTGTGAACACCACGTCATTGGTCAAGAAGGCACAGCAACGACTGCACTTCCTGCGCAGGATGAGGAGAGTCCACTTGCCCCCACCCATCCTCATTACATTCTACAGAAGCACAATAGAGAGCATTCTGACGAACTGTATCTCTGTGTGGTGTGGAGGCTGCAGTGCCTCTGACTGGAAGAATGTAAGAAGAGTGGTGAGGACAGCGAAGAAGTTCATCGGGACTTCTCTCTCCTCCACACAGG
Organism: Ancistrus triradiatus; assembly: GCA_025084515.1. Lineage (NCBI taxonomy): Eukaryota > Metazoa > Chordata > Actinopteri > Siluriformes > Loricariidae > Ancistrus > Ancistrus triradiatus. Next base: position 97,676 of record JAJAGP010002618.1, on the reverse strand, counting down.
ACCTTGCATCGTTTCGCTGTATATCTCGGGCCAGAAACATCATCAGTGACCCCTCACATCCTCACTGTGGACTGTTTTCTCTGTTGGCTTCTAGAAAGAGGTTTCGGAGCATTCGGTGCAGGACCTCCACAGGCCATCAGACTAAATTCTGAACAGTACATGCTGCTGCTACATGTCCATCATGGCAATAGGGAACTACATGTCTTCAGCAAAATTGATTTAAATCCAGCTATTCCTGTATATATCTATAAATATGTATAAGTATATAATTTTGGAACTCTGTAGTACACTCTTTCATTGCACTTTAATATATTTCACTGTATATATTAGAATTCATATTACGATTTCATTGTCCTTTATATTATTCAGTTACTCCCCCCCCCCCCCCCCCCAATGCTGCTATTCATTTCATACGTTGAACTCATGTACAAATATTTAAAAATGCTTTTTCATAATCTTGTAAATTACGTGCGAGCTACTTGCAACGAAATTTCGTTCTGTGTACACTTGTGTACTCGGAATGACAATAAAATTTGTCTAAGTCTAAGTCAGACAGTACTAGACAGAAATTTGTGAAAGTAGTGCATTTGGATATTTTATTTTAAACTGAATCTGTTACAGTTCGCCATATTAAAAAACGAATGACAAACCTTCTAAATAAAATATAAGGGTTTGGGCTCCAGGTAGTATGAGTGAACTGAAATATAAATAACAAAAAGAAACGAAAGAAAACAATAAGGAATATCCAAAGTAATAAATAACAAAAGTGCACACCATAAGAGTACGGCGCCGCTATTCAAAGCATGCGCTTACGGCGTGCCTGCGGCTGCGGTCGCGTGCCACACTAATAATAACAAATAGCGCCTGTAAAATAAACAGAAACCGATCCTACCCTATCTAGGGCCCTAACTTACCGAGCTGCCTCTAAGCAGCTCCCATCTGGAGACCTTTGCGCCTTCAGATGTACCCGCTGTCCCTAACAAAACAAAAGAGATGGACAAAGGTCTTGAACGCCGTTGAAGCGACGGAACAAGCGCGAGAGCGAAGCGTGCTGTCAGCCATGAGCATACAGAATGCATGTGATGGAGCGAGCCACAAAGGTGTGCTTATATTGGCTGAGCAGGTGTCGCCACTTTATCAATAATAAGCCCGGGAAGGGCGGATGCACACGCGATCGCGCTACTGCTGCTCATGCCGCCAAACCGAGTTAACTACTGGCCACTAGTGGCCAGATAGCGACCCCTGATAGAATCATATTGAATTCTGTATAGAGTATCTTAATTAATAATGTTTAATATGATCAAGACTTTATTTCTATACAAGTATTTTTATTATTTCAACTACACTGTAGGATAAGTTTTACATTCTTTTGATCTAGCCCAACTAACATTACAATCACTTTATAGCATTTATAGCATGGTTTAGTAATTGAAAAAAATTTTCTAAAAGCTAAAACAGTTTAATAGGAAGCAAGCTTAAAAAAGGAAGCTCTAAAGTGAATAGTAGTGTAAGTACGTAAGAACTCTAAGTACTATAGGGGAGAACCTGTAATGATTACCACTTGAATGAAAGCACAAAATTTCTGATATCCATTGGCACTTACACATAGGCTGGCACAAGAACACTTCTAAACCATTCTTGAAATGGTTTCCTCAGCACAGTTTGATAACTTAGCATAGTACAGTAGAAATTTTTATGTGAAATGGCTTGGCTATGTAGAGTATGTACATATTATTTTTATGATGCTACAAAACAAATCCAGTCTTTTCCATTATCTTGACAATTTCATGTACAGTATTCTGTTTGTTTTATGCAAAAGATGGTTGCTCATTCCAAAATTACAGTTTTGCAATGCCATCATGATTCTTAAAATTTAAATGAGTTCTGAATGTGTTTTGGGTGTATGTAAACCTTAATATTTATTGGAATAATTCAAATACTCAAGGCTTAGTGCTTAAAGTATTGGACTATTAACCAGAAGGTTAAGAGTTCAAATTCATGTTCTGTGGATACAACACATGTTAACTTCAATAAAAGTTGAAAGAAAAGTTCCAAATAAATGTACATCATCACTCCAACACTCAAAGAAACAATTATTAATAAATCACCAGCATGGGAACAAATCACATGTGTTTTTTACCCATTTTTCCAATTTTACTTTATTGTTATTAATTATTTATATATAGTTTAATTTTAACTTTCCTGTTTGGATGGTTCACATGATCCATATAAGTAATATGTGTTAAGAGTCCTTAAAAGGACAGGCATATACAGTTTCGAAATGAATAACATCAAGTATTACATACATTATGAATAAAACAACATATGAGAAATGCTCTGTTAGAGGTCCTACCTTCTAACCAATGCTAGAGGGCAGCGTCAGCCCATTTTAGGATCTCTGGCAGCCACCGCAATCGCGCATGCTCGTCTGTAAGCTACATGATTGCGGCAAATGCGCAACATCTGCTATTCTGGCTATTTAACAGCTTCTCCAAGCTTGGCAGGTGTTGCACCGTACAACCTCGCATGCTGCTCGAGCCTCTCGATGCTGCTATGGCTTCACATTGCGATGGCTTTTCTCCACTTGTACCAGAGACCTCACCCCTCTCCTGCTCGTCATAGAGCCATCCGCGCTTTCCTTTCATTTCTTTTCTGTTGTTTAGGGAGAGCGGACGAACTGGGTCCATTTAGGAGCTCAGTTCCCGTAGCGGCAGGAGGCATGAGGTAACCTTGCTAGGGAGTAGGTCTAGTGTAGGGTAAGCTTTCGCTTTTGTTTTTGCGTTCAGTTTGTGATCGCTCCCGGCTTCTCTCGCTCCTCGCCGTCTGATGCTACATGCCGTTCTGCGCCTGCGCATCACGACGCAGGCTCGGGTATTGCCATGCATGTGCTGTGCACGCGCCCCCCCCCTTTCTCTGGGTTGGTGCATGCGGGGGTTTGCTCTCTCTCCAGCGTGTTCCTGAGCTCGTGTGTGTGCATAGACTTGATTGATCTCTCCCTCATACACGGAAGCTCAGTCTTCCTTGTCTTTTGTTTGGAGCTTCCCCAGTGGTCTGGTGGCATGTTCGGTTTATCCACTGCTTACTGACGCCTCCGATCGGGGTGTGCCTCTCAGCCACTGAGATAGCTCCCTTTATTTATTTATTTATTTATTTATTTATTTATTTGTGTGAACCATTGTTTTATTTCTTTATTTTATTTTGCTTCACCAATTCCATCTGGAGCTAACTGCATTTGGGTCTTCAACCCTTATATTTTGTTTTACACGGTTTGTCAGTTGTTTTTAATATGACGAACCGTAACAGAACAGTGCAGCCAGCAAGAAGACCCAGTGTTAGCTCCTGGACCTCCAGTTTGGAATTCCCCAGTCGCCGTAGCCGGTAGATCTACTTACCCGGCTACCGGCTAGCCCTTGGGGGCCCGGCAAGTTATCTTAGTTCAAGCGTGGCACAGTTTTGGCTACCCGACTTTATAGAGACACCCAGTTCCCAACGCAGACAGCGTCGGTGCCCCGCCCGGTCCAAACAGCAATCGCTTGCTGCTGCATTTGACCGGGAACCTGGGTTTGACCCCGCCTTTGCTCCCATCCCCCCCAGCAAGATGGTCCTTTGGCCACAGGCCAACTCTCCTAATCCCCCTGGGATCTTTGAAATCAGACAAGGTACCAGGTGGGTGTTGGAATTTGTGGGGTGGAGTTTAATCAGCTTGCCATCACTTCTGGGTTTGTGACCGGGCCTTATTGGACCTCTTTACACTTGGTCTTAACGAGAAATTGCAGGACGAACTAAGTCAGCTCGAGTCCCCTTCCTTGTTATCCAAGCTGTATGATCTGGCAATTGATGCCGATTTCTGGCTTCACAGTGCCAGGGAGAGGTCCGGTGCCATTCGCCCCTCCTTTTCCCAGGCTGATCATTTCAGCCTTAAACGTCATGCATTCAGCAAGGCCCCAGAGGGTCCCCGGTCCTCCGCCCCGGTCTTAACCTCGGCCTTTGAGGTTATTGAGGTCCACCCTGCCTCGAGTCTTCCCGGAATTCTCGAGCAAATCACAACCATTGCTGCAGCCATAAAGCAGTTGTGCGCCACTGCGCCCCGTGGTGCCACACTTGAGCATGTCGTGCTCATTAGCGCTTTATCTGAACATATTGGCTCTGTATGCAAGCAGCTATCGATGCTCAGCTCCATACCTGGGCTTGCTGCACTCATAAGCTCCGCATCTGAGCAATTAAGCTCCATGCCTGAGCATTTACTGCCGCCTATCTCTGTACAAGAGCGCGCCACGCCTGTAAGCTCCACATCTGAGCAATTAAGGTCCAGGCCTGAGCATTTTTCTCTGCATACCCTCATATGAAAGCACGCTGCGCACGTCAGCTCTGTAATTGAGCACTTGGCACAGCCTAGCTCCATACCTGGCTCACCGCACTCATAAGCTCCGAATCTGAGCAATTAAGCTCCATGTCTGAGCATTTACTGCCGCCTAGCCCCATACAAGAGCTCGCCGTGCCCATAAGCTCTGCATCTGAGCAATTAAGCTCTATGCCTGAGCATTTGGGGTTGCCTAGCTCCATACCTGGGCTCGCCGCGCTCGTAAGCTCTGCATCTGAGCAATTAAGCTCCATGATTGAGCATTTAGCATTGCCTAGCCATGTACGAAAGCACACCACACACGTAAGCTCTATAATTGAGCACTTAGCGCCGCTTAGATCCGAACCAGACCAACTTAGCTCTATACTTCAGCAAGTTGGGTCAGTACCAATCCTCGCACAGTGGTTTTTACCATCAACCCCTGTGCCATGACAGATTCCTGCGCCGTGATTGTTGGTCCAGATCCTCGTGCCACGGTCACCCAAACTGATACCTGCGCCGTGATCGGTGGTCCCGATCCCCACACCACGGTCACCCAGACTGATTCCTGCACCGCGATCGTCTGTCCTGATCCCCACGCCACGATCACCCAGACCGTTTCATGCATCGCGATCGTTGGTCCCGATCCCTGCGCCACGGTCACTCAGACCGATCCCTGAGCCACCAGCACTGGGCTCCGCCCCCGAGCTGGTCAGGTTGCCCCCGGGGCCTAAACCAAGCATTGGTCTTCGCATAACCTGCCACACTCTCCCTTTCAGCCCTTTTGTTGAGGCTTGCCCTGCTTACCGGGGCCTCTCAGTGCACCAGACGCTCAATCCTGAGCATGTCTGGCAAGCCAGAGGCGCTCCAGGAAAGCCCTTGGGGGCGTATTGATGCCGCCCCTGGGTGGAGGTTACTATTAGAGGTCCTAAATTTTAACAAATGCTAGAGGGCAGCGTCAGCCCATTTTCCATTGTAGGATCTCTGGCAGCCGCCACAATTGCACATGCCTGTCTGTAAGCTACGGCACTTGGTATTCTGGCTATTTAAGAGCCTCTCCAAGCTTGGCAGGTGTTGCACCATACAACCTCGAATGCAGCATGCACCCCTCGATCGCTGCTTCGGCTTCACATTGAGATCGCTTTTCGCCGCTAATACCAGAGACCTCACCTATTTCCTGCTTGTCATAGAGCCATCCACACTTTCCTTTCGTTTTTTTTTTCTGTTGTTTAGGGAGAGCGGACGAACTAAGTCCATTTAGGGGCTCAGTTCTTGTAGCGCCAGGAGGCGCAAGGTAACCTTGTTAGGGAGTAGGTCTAGTGTAGGGTAAGCTTTCGCATCTTTTGTTTTTGCGTTCCATTTGCGATCGCTCCCGGCTTCTCTTCCTCCTCGCCGCCTGACAATATGTGCCGTTCTGCACCTGTGCGTCACAATGCAGGCTCGAGCCTCCCCCCTTTCTCCAGGTGTGTGTGCGTGGACTTAATTGCTCTCTCCCTCACACACGGAAGCTCAGTCTTCCTTGTCTTTTGTTTGGAGCTTCTCCAGTGGTCTGGTGGCATGTTTGGTTTATCCATTGATTACCGACGAGCAGCCACCTAGTTTCATTAATTCTTTATGCTTGATACAACTTCATCTGCTCAGAATGTTTCTATTGCTTCGTATGTGTATCATTGGCATATAGGGGTGGTCTCATTACAAACCACATTACATTACCAAACTACATATTAACACCTCACAGAAATGAGTATATCATTCACTTTGGTGGTTCACTTACAATTAGGGTTGCCAACCATCCCGTATTGTCCGGGACATCACGATTTATGGGCAATTTTGATTTGTCCTTCAGGGACAGCTCCAGTCCTGTATTCCAGTCACAGCCTCATTGGCTAATAACTCGCCAAAACTGACACAAACTTCTGGTTGTAGTAAGCTACGTTAGTGACAGACCAGTGTGTGTGCTGTGAGCAGAGCCTTATGCTGTCAAAATGAGCAGTGAACCTGTAAAGACAAAAAGACTTTGCAACTATAAAAAACAGTGGGAAGCCAAAGCGGTTAGCGATTCACGGTTAGTGATTCAAGTCACTTTAAACTGTGATTAATACTACTGTACATTTGGCTCGTCCTGATTTGTGAATTCAGATGACGGCATCATCTAAAGTGAAATCATTCGGCATTACATTTTAGGGCTTTATTTTCAAAAGCTTATAACTTCTAAAGGTGACCACTTATATTACTGACACCAGCAGTAAAGTGACCAGGCTGATTTGTGATACTTTTCAGTCTTAATTCTGTCTGTACGTGCCTCGTGTAAACTGTGAGGACAGAAAATGATAACAGGCGAAATAATTAAGCCTTTAATTTTACTCGCCATAAAACCTTCCAGGCAGATCATACAACTTCAAAAACTGATAATATAGAAAATAAACACAGGTTAAACTTAACCTCCATCAGTTCTGAAAACTATCACATAAATAATGTTGTCTAATAGGCAGTTATTTACATACTGTGTATTATGTGTTATGCATTTTCTGATTTGTGAAAGCTTTCACAGATATAACTTTGTCTAATGAATTGTTGTAATGATCCCAGAGGAAAGAAATTCTCTAAATGAGATCTTAAGTTTGTCTCATTTACTTCTCCTAGACATAATTAAGACGTGTTTGAGATCAATGTGAGATTTAAGCTTATTTCTCCTGTTTCTTAAATTCATCTTAAGTTTGTCTCATCAGATTTGTCTCATCATGCAAAACATAAGACACATTTGAGATCTCATAATTGGCTTTTTTCGGTCTCTTCTAACAAGTCAAAGTTCACCTTATTGTTGACTCATAACAAGAAATCCATAAGAAACAGCGAATTCCCAATTTTCTGAATATACCTTGATAAACTTATCTGTCATTACTGATACTCAAATCCATTTATTTTGAGAAAGTAATTCTAAATAAAATCACAATTCAAATCTCCATATGTGTATGTTAAAGTACCAAGTTTTATTTTTCTGGCACAATTACGTTTACCGTACAGGTAGATAAGGCAACAATTAAAATATCCAAAGAAAAACTAAAAAAAACTAATACAATTTCAAATATTTGCCTCCATGTTCTATCAGAGCCAATTCTATTCTGTTGCTCTTTGTGCGTGTGTCCTTAGTTAAATTACAAAATGTTCAAGAATTAAATGTTAAACTGTCACTGTGTTCCCTGACAGTATGATGGACTTAAATTAAAATAGAATTAAAATTATACAATGCGTGACTCACTCTCAAATTCATCACTCATTCTCTCGCATTGACTTATTCCACACAAGCAACTCCATTATACTGCATATATGAAAATCTACAATCCATCCAATAGTAAGCTCTGATCATGCCTCAATTACTTTTAATTTTAGTGACATACAAAGAACTACAACCAGGCCAAGATGGTGATTTAATACGTCACTCATCAAAGACAAAGTATTCAATATTCAAACATACAAATAATTCAATTAATTCAATAAAAAATCATTCATAGGACACACATTACTCAATACAAAATGTTCAAAATGGGATTTAGTAATTTTCAAGTATATGTACACAGTGCGTAACCAACAAAACTGACGACTACTTTCACTCGTTCTGGACTTGCAGACTAGTCCACAAATTCTGGGAAAAGTAACTTCAAAATGATCTCTGTGTCTGGGGAGCAACATTCCTATGTCACCCCCCGTTTGTCTATTAGGAAACCTCTTAGTGGTACAATCACTAATCGAAAGCAACTATTACATTACTTATATTGTTAAAGTATAGCAGCAACAACAACAACAACAAAAAACTACTACTAAATTGGAAATAATAAAAAAAAAATTACCGAACCAATGGATCATCTATTAAAGAGCACCTAGCCTCAGCTGCAAACCGAACAAATTATTCACCTTTAATCTGTCTTCTCAATAATGAGTGAATTGTAGTAGTGGCCCTATAACGTAATTAAAAAAGCAACTTGCACTCTCTCAAATGCAAATTTGCTAGCAAAATGTACATTATGTTTTTTTTTCTCTCACTGTCTCTGTATATTGTTTGTAGGTATAAATGTATGCATTTATATTTAAACTGTCACTCAGTATATTAATAATTCAACGTATTACACTGATTGAGTAAGTAGTAGGATACACAGTATGTGCAGTGCTGGGATCTATTATTATCAGTATTATTATTTTTTTTCCTCCCACCCTATCCTGTATACTGTCTGTCTGTCAGTCATTATTATTTTTGTGTTGCTTGTCTTACTTTTCACCTTATTTGGTTGTCCTGTGTACTGCCTGTGTGTTGTCATTATTACTGTCGTTTTTTTTCTTTTTTACCTTGCTTATTTGTCTTGGGTATAGCTTGTCTGTCACAATTAATGTCTATATGCTGTTATTTTTGTAATTAAAAATAAAATTATTCTATTTATAGTCAAAACTGTGAAGAATAGTTAAAAACGGCTTGAACCATTAAAGTCCACAGAACAAACTGCAACCTTTAAACCTAATGGCCCAACTAAAGACACCACGGAGCGTCTGACGCGATGCCCTCCGTTCGGCTATTAGTCAGAACCAGCTCATTAGCATACTGTGCTAACAAACATGGCGGATACTGCGGCTTTGGTAATTATATACTTCATATACTCGCCTAAACTGGATTGGTAAACATTCTGTTTTAAACATGTACATAGTTCACGATAAAGGACTTAACTTTCGCTAACTTATTAGAAGTTCGCGTGCGCTGGCGAGCTTAGCTAACGGTCGGTGAGATGCTGAGTCACAGAGTGAGTTACTGCTGCCATAGAGCTTCATTCTCCTCACGGCCGCTGCTGTTCTGTGGCTGGAATCGTAGTTTGGTAAGTATTTTTGAAGTTATTATTGTTATTTTAACATTTAAATTCGTTTTTGTGATAATAAAACGTTATTGTAGTTTTCAGACTGAATGCTATGCTAGTTTCTGTTGGTAGCATAATGTTAGAGTTTGCTTTGCCCATAACTGGGATTGTAGAGCAGCTCCAAAAGAGAAACGTTAAGTCCACTAATGTACGATACATTTACATAAATATTTTTAGCTGTACTGAATGTTAGCACCTGATGCACCTTTTGTGTTTTTATTATTATTTTGCAGGGTAACGTTAGCATGCGCATTCGGGGACAAAGCTATCTGCAGCCTTTCAGGTGATATTATTAGCTAGTCTATCATGACCAAAAACACCGTGATAAATTAACTGTATATTTTTTTTTCAATTAAGTTTATAGGAATAAAGTGTGGAATGAGCTTGAAGTTTTTCTGCACTTTCACTGCAATGTTTCTTTTGTCCTCTTTGAAGGATTTGCACAAAACACATTTTCATGAACTTTGTTTTTATGTTTTCTGTTGAGAATGGACTTGATACATACAATAAACATAAATTCCATATTATGATTAATATGACCTTTATTAGATGTTTGCATCATAGTCTGTATTGTGCTAAAGTTTTAGACAGTTGTGGAAAAATGCTGCAGAGTAATAATGCTTTCAAACATGGAAGTGTTAGTTTATTTTTGTCAGTTAACAACATGCAAAGTGAATGAACAAAAGAGAAATCTAAATCAAATCAGTTTTTGCTGTAACCACCCTTTGCCTTCAGTTCTTCTAAGTACACTCGCACACAGTTTCTGAAGGAACTTGGCAAGGAGGTTGTTCCAGACATCCTGGAGAACTAACCACAGATCTTCTGTGGATGTAGGCTTGCTCAGATCCTTCGGTCTCTTCGTGTAATCCCAGACAGACTTGATGATGTTGAGATCAGAGCTCCGGTGTGTCCATATCCTTACTTCCAGGACTCCTTGTACTTCTTTAAACTGAAGATAGTTCTTGGTGATATTGGCTGTAGCCACAATTCTTCCATGAAGACCACTTCTGACCAGACTTCTCAGAACAGTCAATGGGTGTGTCAGTGCCCCACTGGTTTCTGTCACTTCTTTGCTGATGGCACTGCTGGACATCTTCCAGTTTTTAAGGGAAGTAAGCATGAGGTGTCTGACCACTGCATCTACGGTCCTCAGCATTGCCCATTTCTTTGTACTTTTCAAATGAGCTTGAACCCCCAGTCTACTTTGAAATCATTGCCTGGGAGAGACCTTGCTGATGCAGTATACCTACCTTGTGTCTTGTTACTGTGCTCAGACTTGCCATGGTTGTATGTCCTGTGACACACAACTGTTTTCCCACAACCTTATCTTTGTAGCAGAGTTTGGCTGTTCCTCATGCAGTTTTATGCCTCCTACACATCTGCTTCTTTTTCATTTAATGGCTATGTTGCAAATGATAATTATTATCATCGGTTTGGTATAATTGGTTAATCATACACCTGACTATAATCCTACAAAATCCCAGACTATGTGAGTGTACCAAGAAGATTGATGTTGTTTTGAAGGCATAGGGTGGTCACACCGAGTATTGGTTTGATTTAGATTTCTCTTGTTCATTCACTTCGCATTTTAATTGACACAAATGAACTATTACTACTTCTATTGTAAAACCGTTCTTACTTTGTAGGATTTTATTTCACATCTGCCTAATACTTTAGCATAGTACTGTACATCAAAAAAAAAAATCTAAAATGCAAAGTTATTACAAATAGACATACATTATTTTGGTCTGAATGTTTTTATTTCTAGAAGTGAGTCGAGGCTTTGTGATACTTCCAGAGTAAATGAGTATAAATATTAAATCACATCCTTGTTTTTTTCTGTGTAGATTATGTTTTGTGATTTTCCACACTTGTCGGGATGGAACGCGGTTGAGGTGGTGGAATTTGAAAAAGGCCTTCATTAACAAAAGTCGTCATCACGCCAGACTGACCGTCGAGACATAGGTGAACAGAGACCTTGCCAGCCTCCTTCCCAAAATGATGTTAACTTTGGCTGTTTGAACACAGCTGGACTCTGAATCTGAGACGTGAACTGAACACACACACCAGACATTTGTTTGTTTTAAGGGGAAAATGTAAAACAAAAAATTGGAATAATTACAATGTGCTTGAAATTTTGTGAAATCTTTAGATTGTCTAATATTCTGCATAAATATGACCTCAAACATATCAGATTTTCACACAAGTCCTAAAAGTAGATAAAGAGAACCCAGTAAACGAGACAAAATATTATACTTGGTCATATTATTTATTGAGAAATGATCCAATATGGGCCATATTAGTGAGTGGCAAAAGTATGTAGTGTTTGCTTTCAGTACCCTTCAGTAACTTTTCAAACAGCTTCAACTCTGGATGTTTTTGTGGGTTTACTCACCTTAGCTGCTCACTTTCAGGTCCGTTCCCCAACATTTCCATTGGATTAATAAAGGTCGGGACCATTCCTTTGATAGAATGACTTGTTGCTTGGTGTTTGTTGTCTTGCTACATGACCCACCTTCTCTTGCTATTCAGTCTGGGAACAGATGTCCTGACATTTTCCTTTAGAATTCTCTGATATAAATCAGAATTCATTTGCTCCATCATGATGGCAAGCCGTCTGCCCAGATGCAGAAAAACAGGCCCAAACCATGTCCTAACACCACCATGTTTCACCAGATGGGATAATGTTCTTATCTTGAAATGCAAGGTGTTTCTCCTTTCTCAACAACACTTTCTTTTTAAAAAAACCAAAATTTATATTTTTTGTCCTCATCCGTCCTAAAAACTTTCTTCCATAGCCTTCGGGCTCGTCCCCGTGATCTTTAGCAAACTGCAGACGACACAGTGGTTCTTTTTGGAGAGCAGTGGCTTTCTCCTTGCAGCCGCTGCCATTCCCCACAATTGTTGTTCGTGTTTCTTCTGTGGGGGAGGACTCATGAACATTAACATTAGCCAATGTGAGAGATGCTTCATTTTTCTTAGAATTTTTTTCTTTTGGGTCTTTTGTTGTGACCTCGCCACTTTACACTCCTTTCTCTTTGAGTGATTTTGTTGGTCGCCTCCTGGGGAGGGTAACAATGGTCTTGAATTTCCTCCATTTGTACGCAATCTGTCTGACTGTGGATTGGTGAAGTCCAAACGTTTTAGAGATGGTTTTGTAACCTTTTCCAGCCTGATGAGCATCAACAACTTTTTCTGAGGTCCTCATAAATCTCCTTAGTTCGTGCCATGATACACTTCCACAAACATGTGTTGTGAAGAGCAGACTTTGATAGATCCCTGTTCTTTAAATAAAGCAGGGTCCCCACTCACACCTGATTGTCATCCCAGTGGATTGAAAACATCTGACTCTAATTTCACCTTCAAGTAAACTGCTAATCCTAGAGGTTCACATACTTTTACCACACATTAATATGTAATATAGGATCATTTCCCTCAATAAATAAATGACCAAGTATAATATTTTTGTCTCATTTGTTTAACTGGGTTCTCTTTATCTACTTTTAGGACTTGTGTGAAAATCTGATGATGTTTTAGATGTGTTGATGATGTGTGACACACACGTGCTGCCTGATGTATGATGTCTGACACATTGTGTTTTATGGTAGTTTGGTGTTAAAGTTTTGACTTAAACTGTATTTTAAATGGCAGAGGGGAACATGGAGAGAGTTATTCGGCCCAATAGTCGACAATGAGAACTTATTCCAAATTCTCCATTGTTTTACCATCAGTAACATTACGTATTTAAAAACTCAGACACGTGTTGGTTCATTGATGGTTTTGGATAATAAATAAAATAGTTATCAGCAGTGACTACAACACAAATAAAAACATTTTATCCAAATATCACCAGTGATCCGACACGTGCTATCTGAGTTTTTAATATATAATGGTTATTTAAGGGAAAAATGTAATCTAAAGGAAAAAAATGTTTTTATTAAATTATTTAAATATTTCTCCTCCATGAGCAGAATAAAATGATTACGATACATTTAGACTTTACTTTCTGTGAGGGAGCATTTAGAGGTGGCCGTCTAGTTCCTATCAACACCACAATTTTGACTCTTAACTTTCTATAGAATTCAGGATTTTTTACCAAACCCCTGTGACTGACCATTTAAATCATCTCAGCCATTTCATTATGAACTGATAATTCAGTGGGTTCCACTCTAAGAACTGTTCTCTTAGTGTTATGCAGTGTTTCTATTTATATTTACTATGTGTACTTCATTTGTTTAGGACTATTTACTACGGTGTAAATATTGTTTTGTACATTATTAAACATTGCTTTTATGTGTGTCTGCATTTGTTGTGTTTACAATGTTGTATAACTGCTGCTACAATGTTTACAATTCAGTTTGCCTAATTTTTTATACAATAAAACCTCTGAACCAACTGGCATCTGTAAGTCCTTATGAGTTTTCTCAGTGTTAGTAATGGCATCTTTCTTCAACTAGACATGGATACAAGAAATAAATAAGATCTCAGTGGTGTCTTATGTTTCTTACTTTGATCTCTTTTATGTCTGAATAGAAGCTTATATAAGACATAAACATATATATAAAACATATAAGACATAATTCAGCAGTAAATCAGTCTAGAATGAGATCTCATCTTTTTCTCCTTTGTCTCTCCAATGTCTTACAAATTATTTCTCATCTGTTTCTCCTTGTTTCACCTAAGGGGGTTTAGGAGAAATAAATGAGAAATAGGTAAGCCTTTGTTGAGACAAAATTAAGATCTTATCTATTTCTCCTACATTTCTCCTGAGACATAGAAAAGACGATCTTGAGAAATACTTTTTTCCTTTGGGATGTTATTTATTACTTTAGGCATAATCAGATTTGTTAAAACTTTCACATATATAATTTTGTCTAATATTTAATATAATAATATTTATTATGATGCAATTTATTATTTTTAGTTTTTTGGCATAATCTTTGTGATTTCCATTACTGTTGGTCAGCTGCTGGTGGTGCGTGCGTAAGCGCACATGCAAACACACCTGGAGGAAAGTGTCCCTGATTGGAGGTTGAAGAAGTTGGCAACCCTACTTACAATAGCTGTTGATAGGTCATCTGCTTTTTATTTTAGACACATAGCTGTATTTTATATGACACATATACACACACAGACACACAAAACAATACTACTCCATCATCCATTAGGTAACATGATCAAGACAGCTGCAAGCTGATGCTTTATACCTACTTATTAAATATTTGGTTTGTCTGTCTGGACTTAATGCAAACCAAGATAAATGGAGAATGCATCAGGAAGAGCACTAGGCAAAATTACCTGTGCCAAATCTACAACATGAGGATCCGGTATGATGACCCCTAACAGGAGGAGCCGAAAGAGAATGATATTTTCCCATAACTGATACTGTCTGGTTTAGCAGTGCTAAACTATTGATGTGATAACTCCTAAGATTTGACAAACTGTCAAACTTTAAAGCACATTGTATTTAAAGGACTCTATCCACATTTATCCCCTGCACAGATTGCTGTAACACAGTCTTTTGTCTTTTTGCAAAATACCTTTCAGCAATATGGACTGCAAATTACATAAATAAATAAATGAATCTGAGCTGCACTTACACAATATTTTGTACAACCCCAAATCAGAAAAAGTTGAAACATTATGAAAAATACAAAAAAAAATAAAACATAAATAAATAAATAAAAACCTGCAGTGTTCCTTACATTACCGTATTTTTTGGACCATAAGGCGCACTTAAAATCCTTTACCTTTCTCAAAAATCGACAGTGCGCCTAAAAATGCGGTGCGTCTAATGTATGAATTAATTGTGGTTGTGCTTTCTGATCTAGAACTGATTGTAGATGGTACACGGCACTCATAAATCTGTCAAAAATGTTTTAGCACGGCCTTGGTAAGTTACGAAGCTCATGGCAACCGTAGTGCGCAGCATCGCGGAGTAATACGGTATGTGCTTCAACATTAGGGTACGTGCATTCATTCATACATTTTCGAAGCGGATTTCAAACTCAGCGCTATCAGTCGCGCAGTACAACATGGACATAGAGCAGCTGCAAGAGAATTCAACATTAACGAATCAATGGTACGGAAGTGGAGGAAGCAAGAAGACGCCCTGCGCCAGGTAAAGATCAAACTGAGTTTCCGACGGAACTTAAGATTTTTGTTTCATTTAATGCGTCTTATAACCCGGTGTGCTTTATGTATGAAAATAGATCCATTAGCAGCCGATCGTTGATATTGCGTCTTGTAATCCGGTGCTTTGATTATAACTTTGATTTCATTTTATTGCAGACAAAGTAAAGCCAGGATATTTCTTTTAATTTTTATATATATATCTATATCTATCTATCTCTCTCTCTCTCTCATATATATATATATATATATATATATATATATATATACACACACACAGATATACATACACAATACTGTGCAAAAGTCTTACACCACCACTAAATTTGTTGTTTTGGCATACCGTATGTTGCATATTGTTATTGCATATTATAAGATATTGTTGATCAGTCCCAAAATTTGGATTTGTCACTCCATAATAATCTTTTCCACTGATCTTCATTCTAAAGCTCACTTTGTGCGCAGCAGCAGCAGCAGCATATCTTAGCATTTTCAAGTCAAATCAAGTCAAGTCAGATTTATTTATATAGCAATTTTTACAATGGAGCATTGTCTCGGAGCAACTTTACAACTTTACATTATCTCCTAATATCTACATCCAAACCCAAACTGAGCAAGCCTAGGGTGACAGTGGCAAGAAAAAAACTCCTTAAGTGTTATGGGAAAGAAACCTTGGGAGGACCAAGACTCAAAAAGAGACCCAACCTCCTTGGGCGGCGTAGATGATAAATCTAAGAATGAACCTAACTTATCTAAACTAATAAGTCATGGAGTCATAGTTCAAATAAAATGTAAATATGTAATATGCACATCGGCATTTAGTCCGATACAAGGAGTCACTCTAGGATCTTGAGTCTAAGCAGGAACGTCGTTGATGGCACATTTTCACCCTGTTCCCCTTCTGAAAAAGTGGTTTCTTGGCTGCTACCCTTCCAAAAAGACCATTCCTAACTAAGCTTCTTGGGACTGTAGAAAAGTCAACTTAGCATCATGATGAGGCTGCCAGATGCTGGTATTGCTGAAATGTAGTGGTGCTTGAAAGTTTGTCAACCCTTTAGAATTTTCGATATTTCTGCATAAATATGATCTAAAATATCATCAGATTTCACACAAGTACTAAAGTAGATGAAGAGAACCCAGTTAAAAAATGACACAAAAATATTATACTTGGTCATTTATTTATTGAGGAAAATGGTCCAATATTACATATTAGTGGCAAAAGTATGTGAAGCTCTAGGATTAGCATTTAATTTGAAGGTGAAATTAGAGTCAGGTGATTTCAATCAATGGGATGATAATCAGGTATGAGTGGGCACCCTGTTTTATTTAAAGAACAGGGATCTAGCAAAATCTGCTCTTCACAACATGTTTGTGGAAGTGTATCATGGCATGATCAAAGGAACTTTTTGGGGACCTCGGAAAAAGAGTTGTTGATACTCATCAGGCTGGAAAATGTTACAAGACCATCTCTAAAGAGTTTTGACTCCACCTATCCACAGTCAGACAGATTGTGTACAAATGGAGGAAATTCAAGATCATTGTTACCCTCCCCAGGAGTGGTTGACCAAAAAAGATCACTCCAAGAGCAAAGCATGTAATAGTTGGTGAGGTCACAAAGGAATATTGGGTAATTTTCCTCAATAAATAAATGACCAAGTATAATATTTTTGTCTCATTTGTTTAACTGGGTTCTCTTTATCTACTTTTAGGACTTTTGTGAAAATCTGATGATGTTTTAGGTCATGTTAATTCAGAAATATAGAACATTCTAAAGGGTTCCCAAACTTTCAAGCACCACTGTAAGTGGAGGCTATATTTATACACTAAATATTTGCCACTGTAGCCTGTAGAAGTTTGTTTCAGATTTTTTTTTTTTTTACAGTTTTTAATACTGCATAGATATTTCTTGTATTTTTGAGCTGTATTTTAATAGAGACTGAGAAATAATTATATACAGTCATTATACCAGAGTTCAAACAATGGTACATGTAATGGTGGCCTAAGATTTTTGCACAATACTGTGCATGCACGCACGCACGCATCCACGCACACACAATCCAACTGAAAGCACTTCAACAGCTACCCCTACCAATCCAAGCGATGGATTGGACCCCCACCCAGGTTGTAGGTTTATCTTCCTTAACCTGCCCTCCAAACACCATGTACTGTACTCTCAGGTGGGCTTTATATACCCAACCCCATGACCAGGATAAAGCAAGGTTAAATAAGAAAATAAATAACTACATTTCAGATGGCACTAAACCACCATTCAACACTGCGATGGCCTTATCATAAACAAGGCAGGAAAAATTATATACTCTCATATACTCTCCTAAACCCATCACTGTCATGTTTGATGTCATGACAGCATGTGACATGCTATGCTATATTTTTAAGACACGTCTTACGAAACATATTTAATGACCACAAATGTGACATGATAACTTTGTGTTTTAACTTCTCTAAAAGTACTTGACTCATCCAAAAAATCAGGTCAAGAATTATATCATCATTTTATGACACATTTAGCCAATGGAAGCATCAAAATACTGATAAGATTTGTCAATACACAGGCTTTGGGTTGTTTGTTGTCATGTGTGATGTAAACTGTCAAAACCCATTATGGCAGCTGTGATTACAATTACCAGGAAGAGAATCTGTAATATTACTGAATGTTTGTTCACAAAACATAATAGATGAATATAGCTATTTCAATCTTGTGACATAATGGTAAATTGTTCTGAATATTATTTTGAATATTTTAACTTGTATTCAAATAGACAAAAAATTTAACCCTAATAATATGAATATTAGTTGTAATACGCACACAGTGAGCTGACTGGTCTTGATCTTTCTTTATGCCAAGTAATACATCATCCTGAGCTCTCTGTAATGTGCTGACACTGGGAATTCTGCCACAGCACATTTCGAAAACAAACACAATGACTGTAAATCCTCCAGAGAACAAACTGCAAATATATATCTAAATTATCTCTGTAAGACAAAGCAGAAATTTATTTCTACTGATGTACCTAAAAAAAAAATCCACAGTACAACATTAGCATTAGTTTCAAATCTGTGCCACAGTTTGTGTAAACACATAAAATCACCCACTGTCTTTTATTAGCCTATACTTGCTTTACCTTATTATCCCCTCATTAGACATTTTATGAAACCAATAAATGTGAAATCTGAAAATTATATTTACAGAGATTCACCATGATCTGTTTTCAATATGAAGACAGGTTACTACAATCATTGCAGCATTTACTAATTGAGCATATGCAACATTCAGGTCTCACAACAACAGAAAAGACAAGCCTGATACATGAGATAACACTTTTTGAATGTACCAAAGTGGAGATTTTCCACACAAGACAATGGAAAATAGAAGGGAAAGAGTGGAAGAGTGGAATGCATTCTGACCTCGGAGGCTGATGAGTGAGCAGCTTTCTCTCTGTGTGTTCCCAGCATGCTGGATCAGAAGTGTGCACTCAGCCACACACAACACACTGATATGTACAACCTGCTGACTGACCAACTGACAACTATAACACTCGCACATAGTTCTCGACACACAAAGTGGTTGTTGTGTTGCTGCATTTGTGTTGATCTTCTATTGCTTTGTTAATGCTTCTAAATAACTAAATGCAAGTAATTCTACCAAAGAATGGTTAAAGAAGAATAAAGTGAATATTTTGGAATGACCAAGTCAAAGTCCTGACCTTAATCCAATTGAAATGTTGTGGAAGGACCTGAAGCGAGCAGTTAATGTGAGGAAACCCACCAACATCCCAGAGTTGAAGCTATTCCGTACAGAGGAATGGGCTAAAATTCCTCCAAGCTGGTGTGCAGGACTGATCAACAGTTACTGGAAACATTTAGTTGCAGTTATTGCTGCACGGGGGGTCACACCAGATACTGAAAACCAAGGTTCACATACTTTTGCCACTCACTAATATGTAATATTGGATCATTTTCCTCAATAAATAAATGACCAAGTATAATGTTTGTGTTTCATGTGTTGAACTGGGTTCTCTTTATCTACTTTTAGGACTACTTTCAGGAAAATCTGGTGATGTTTTAGGTCATATTTAAGCTGAAATATAGAGAATTCTAAAGGGTTCACAAACTTTCAAGCACCACTACACTTCAGCAATAGCAGCATCTGGCAGCTTCATCACAATGCTAAGTTGACTTTTCTACAGTCCCAAGAAGCTTAGATAGGAATGGTCTTTTTGGAAGGGTAGCAGCCAAGAAACCACTTTTTCAGAAGGGGAACAGGGTGAAAATGTGCCGTCAACGACGTTCCTGCTTAAGCTCAAGATCCTAGAGTGACTCTGTGTATCGGACTACTTAATGCCGATGTGCATATTTTACATTTTATTTGAACTATGACTCCATGACTTATTAGTTTAGATCAATTAGTTTCATTCTTAGATTTATCATCTATGCTGCCCAAGGAGGTTGGGTCCCTTTTTGTTCCCACTGTACTACCTATAAAATCAAAGTCATGAAACTGCCCAGGTTTGAGTATGTGGGAACAAACAAGAGTGATCACTCTACAAGGAATTCTGTTTTGGACTTATTCAAACTATACTGACCAATGTGATGCCTGGATTATCTATTATCTATCAGAACATAACAAAACTGAGATGGCGAAATATTAGGTTACTACCCTATCTTGTGTTCACGGTCTGCTTCAGTAAATGTGAAAATGGTCTGCTGTTACTTATTATTGTGGTTAATTATGGTACTAAATAAGAATTGTTAGTACCTGTCACAACTGAATGAAATACTCAGACAACAGCTGAATTTGGATCTGGATCTACGCAAACTGTGAAGTGCAAGAAATGATGACTGATAAATATTTCATTAAAAAGACCAATTCCATTCAGCTCCAGCATCACAGAGAGCAGTGAACATTGCTGAGAAACCTTTTAAAAGTATAAAACATTTTACATTCTGTAGTGTGGGCCAGGGATTAGCTATTGTGTGATGGGGAGCTATAGATCACTAGTTTAAAAAAAAACTGAAAGAAAAAAACTCAGTTATGTAGTGCGAATTCAATTTTTTTGTTTTCTTTTTCAAATGTAACAATAATCCACTGCAATGCTATAACGTACTTCCAACACCAAAGAAACAGCCAAGCGAGGCTCTGTTCCATAATTTTTTGCTAAGAATTATCAAACCTTTTATTCACTGTTTTAATTAGTTTATACTAACTATTTCTGACCTGCTTGCACAAGAACATGAAGTCATGATAAAATGTTGGTGAACATTGTGTACTGCCTGTAGTTTTGATTTATAGCATATTTGGGTTTTTGTTTTGGCAGTCCTCATAAAGTGCACATTAGAAAATATGATGTGCTGACTCACATAGAGATGGCTGAATTAAACTGTTAGTTCAGTGCTTAAAACACATACAGTGGTGTGAAAAAGTGTTTGCCCCCTTCCTAATTTCTTTTTTTTTTTGCATTTTTGTCACACATAAGTATAACATCAAACCAGTTATACGACAACACAAGTAAATACAAAATGAAGGTATTCATTATTAAGGAAGAAAAAAATTCAAACCTATGTGGTCCTGTGTGAAAAAGTGTTTGCACCCTAAACCTAATAACTGGTTGGGCCACCCTTAGCAGCAACAACTGCAACCAAACGTTTGCGATAACCTGCAATGAGTCTTTTACAGCGTTGTGGAGGAATTTTGGCCCACTCATTTTTGCAGAATTGTTGTAATTCACCCACATGGGAGGGTTTTCGAGAATGAATGGCCTTTTTAAGGTCATGCTGCATCTCAATAGGATTCAGGTCAGGACTTTGACTAGGCCACTCCGAAGTCTTCATTTTGTTTTTCTTTAGCCATTCAGAGGTGGACTTGCTGTTTTGGATCATTGTCCTGCTGCAGAACCCAAGTTCATTTCAGCTTGAGGTCATGAACAGATGGCCATTCTCCTTCAGGATTTTTTGGTAGACAGCAGATTTCATAGTTCCATTTATCACAGCAAGTCGAAAAGTGAACTGTATATAAATACAGTTTGCATACGTCATTTGCATTTTTGAGCCAAGCACCCATATATCACCTCAAGAAAACAGAGTTAAATAGAGAGAAGACACAACTGAAGTGCACTGTATGTAGTTTATAACAAATTGTAATGGGATGACATATTTATTTAGTGCAGTTGTGCGAGCATGTGTGTGTGTGTGTGTGTGTGTGTGTGTGTGCGCGCAACAATTTAATCAGGCAGCTTGCACCATGCTAAACTGCAGAGTGTAATCTTCTGTTACTTCTTTTCAACCTTAGGCTCTATTGTAAGATACTGTCCTGAACAACTACATTGTGTAACTCTGACTTCCAAGAGATTAAGTTATCTGCAGTCCTTTTAAGTTGCATCGCTGCATAAAGTTTATTTTCTCCTATGAAACTGGTTCACGAATAGAGATGGGCCAGATCCGATCCTATGTCGCTATCAAGTACGATATTGATGTGTTAAAATAAGGAAGTATCTACCTGCCAGGACTAGTGTGTTATGTGATCACATACATCATCATGTGGTTTTGTTAAGGTTTTCTTCACCCCACAAAATTACACAAATCAGAATGCATGAAACAGTTGCCGAATGTAAACAGATTTAATTGTGCAATCTGCATCATCTTCAAGACAGAGCTTAAAAGAGAGAGGTGCCTATTTTTTGCCGGCATATTTTTGCTCCCAGAAAGACATACCATAATTCTGTTAGTTAATCATTACTCTGAACCAGTCTTGGAAGTTAAGTTGAAGCTGAAATTAGAGTCAGGTGTTTTCAATCAAGGGGATGTCAATCAGGTGTGAGTGTGCATTCTGTTTTATTTAAAGACGATTTAAACAATTTATTTATTTCAAAAGCTGCTCTTCACAATACATGTTTGTGTAAGTGTATCATGGGACGAACAAATGAGATTTCTGAGGACCTCAGAAAAAAGAGTTGTTGATGCTCATCAGGCTGGAAAAGGTTACAAAACCATCTCTAAAGAGTTTGGACTCCACCAATCCACAGTTAGACAGATTGTGTACAAATGGAGGAAATTGAAGGCCATCGTTACCCTCCCCAGGAGTGGCCAACCAACAAAGATCACTCCAAGAGCATGCCGTGTAATAGTTGGTGAGGTCACAAAGGACCCCAGGGTAACTTCTAAGCAACTGAAGGCATCTCTCACATTGGCTAATGTTAATGTTCATGAATCCAAGATCAGAAGAAAACTGAACAACAATGGTGTGCATGACAGGGTTTTAAGGAGAAAGCCACTGCTCTCCAAACAGAACATTGCTGCTCATCTGCAGTTTGCTAAAGATCCTGTGGACAAGCCAGAAGGCTACTGGAAGAATGTTTTGTGGATGGATGAGACCAAAATATAACTTTTTGGTTTAAAAGAAAAGCGTTATGTTTGGTGAAAGGAAAACATTGCATTCCACCATAAGAACCTTATCCCATCTGTGAAACATGGTGGTGGTAGTATCATGGATTGGGCCTGTTTTGCTATATCTGGGCCAGGACGGCTTGCCATCATTGTTGGAACGATGAATTACAAATTATATCAGAGACTTCTAAAGGAAAATGTCAGGACATCTGTCCATGAACTGAATCTCAAGAGAAGGTGGGTCATGCAGCAAGTCAACGACCCTAACCACACAAGTCATTCTACCAAAGAATGGTTAAATAAGAATTAATTTAATGTTTTGCAATGGCCAAGTCAAAGTCCTGACCTTAATCCAATTAAATGTTGTGGAAGGACCTGAAGCGAGCAGTTAATGTGAGGAAACTCACTAACATCCCAGAGTTGAAGCTGTTCTGTAAGGAGGAAAGAAAGTCAGTGTCCAAGTCAGTGTGCAAGACTGATCAACAGTTACAGGTATCGTTAAGTTGCAGTTATTGCTGCACAGGGGGGTCACAGCAGACACTGAAAGCAAAGGTTCACATATTTTTGCCGCTGACTAATATGTAATATTGGATCACTTTCCTCAATAAATAAATGACCACGTATATTATAATATTTTTGTGTCATTTGTTTAACTTGGTTCTCTTTAGCTACTTTAGGAGTTGTGTGAAAATCTGATGTTTTCAGTCATATTTATGCAGAAATATAGACAATTCTAAAGGGTTCACAAATTTTCAAGCACCACTGTATATGAAAAATACAATCCATATGGGATATTAACACTGGTCTAGAAAGTACTTATGGTCAGTAGTAATTGAGAGAAGTTTGGTTTTCCTAGGTCACTAAAACATTAAGCTGTCAAGTTTCGTCTCAAAACCCCATTTTCTCTGCTTTTCATCCCTGCTGTGGGCAAACTGAGCCACATTGTGACATTCAAGGACCACCCCGGGAGCTCGACAGTTGGAGTGGAGATTGGACTCGGCTGTGGGACTGCCGATACAAGCTCGGCTTCAAGAGACATTTGGAGTGGATTACTCTCTCGGTCACGCCTGAGCTCACCATGTGTTCCTGTTTTATTTGCCCCATCCATCCGTCCATCCACGTTGCATTGCCTGCCTCTTTCATGTTCTGTCCACCTGTGGATTAACTCCTGTTTGCAGCTCCAACCGTCCATGGAATTACCGCTTTTCACGTTCCGTCTGCCTGTGGATTAACTCCTGTTTTTGTATTCCTTCCGTCTTGGATTATCCGCCTGTTTTCATCTTCTGTCAGCCTGTGGATTAACTCCTGTTTGCGACTTCGTCCATCCGTGGACTTACTCCTGTTTGCATTCCATCCGCTTTGGTTTACCTGCCTGTTTCGCAAACTGTCCTTTGTGGATTACTCCTGCATTGTTTCTGGTCCCAGTGTGTAGTTACTCCACTTCAGCCCTGTCCACGGTAGCCACGGTATATTTTGTGCTCCACGGTAGCCTGAGGTTCTTATCGCTCTTTTGTTTGTGTTTGCATTTTGCCTCGCTACATTAGCTTTGTGGTTCACCTGAGCATTCCTATGCTTTTTTGTTTATGTCTGTGTTTTGCCTTGCTACATTAGCTTCGCGGTTCTCCGGAGTGTTCCTATGCTCTTTTCTGTATGTCCATCTTTTGCCTCGCTGCATTAGCTCTGCGGTACGCTTGAGCATCTCCATGCTTTTTTGTTTTCATGCGAGTCCTTTGTTTTACATTGGACTCTTTCTGTTAGCTGTGTTGCCCTTAGTTGTGTGTACTTGGTCTCTAGTTTTGTTAATAAACATTTTTTTTAATTGGAACCTGCACACGTCTCGCCTGTTCAGTACGCCTGAGCGTCTAATTGCTGTTCTGTTTTCATCCAATGTAGCCATGGCATGTTTTGTGCTCCGCGGTAGCCTGAGTTTCTTATCGCTCTTTTGTTTATGTCTGCATTTTGCTTTGCTACATTAGCTTCGCAGTTCACCTGAGCGTTCCTATGCTTTTTTGTTTATGTCTGCGTTTTGCCTCGCTACATTAGCTTCGCGGTTCTCCTGAGTGTTCCTATGCTCTTTTGTTTATGTCCATGTTTTGCCTCGCTACATTAGCTTCACGGTACGCTTGAGCATCTCCACGCTG
This sequence comes from Ancistrus triradiatus, assembly GCA_025084515.1. Classification (NCBI taxonomy): domain Eukaryota; kingdom Metazoa; phylum Chordata; class Actinopteri; order Siluriformes; family Loricariidae; genus Ancistrus; species Ancistrus triradiatus. Next base: position 72,765 of record JAJAGP010002618.1, on the reverse strand, counting down.
TTTTGTTTTCATGCGAGTCCTTTGTTTTACATTGGACTCTTTTTGTTACCTGTATTGCCCTTAACTGTGTTTACTTGATATCTAGTTTTGTTAATAAACCTTATTTTTAATTGGAACCTACACACTTCTTGCCTGTTCAATCCGGCCACCTGCATTACAGAATAATCCACCACCATGGAGACACCGGGTTCTAGTTTTGTTCCGGATCTGCCAGACAAGTTTGATGGAAATCTGGAAGTCAGCGGTTTGTCTCGCAGTGCTTGAATTTTTTTTTGTTTGTACCCCTCTTGCTTGTTCCTAGCCCAAGTTATTTTTTTTGTTTCTCTCCTCTTGGGTAAAACATGGCAATGGGCAACCAATGTTTGGCCAATGGCTCAAGCCAGGACCAGGGAACAATTTTTGGGGGCAATGGGGTCCGCAGTTGGTCCACCTCCTGATACTGTCCTGAGAGACTCCCTAGCACCACGTTCCATCACTACCCCGGCACTAGGTCCCACACTCGCTGGTCTGACAAGGAGGTTTAAGGAGGTCACTTCCTGGTCCCATCCAGAAGACATCAGCTCCAGAGTCGTCCCCAAAGACATCCAACCCAGAGTCGTCCCTGGAGATGTCAGTTCCAGAGCCTGCCCTAAGGAGGTCCATTCAAGAGTTGTTCCAGACGATGTCAGTTCCGGTTCTGAGGACATCCGTGCCAGTGCCTGTGCTGAGGGCGTTTGTTCCAGTGCCCGTGCCAATGTCGTCCGTTCCAGTGCCTGTCCTGGGGTGACCCGTCCCAGAGATCATCCAGACGACACCAATCTATGGGAAGCCTATTCCAGAGACTGTCCAGAGATTACTGGTTCCACATACTGTCCAGAGGATGCCTGTTCCAGAGACACTCAAGTCGGAGCTCATTCCAGCGTCTTTCAATTTGTAGCTTGTTCCAGGGTCTGTCAAGTCCGAGCTCATTCCAGCCTCAGTCAAGTCCGAGCTCATTCCAGGGCCTGGCAAGTCTGAGTTCGTTCCAGAGACTGTCAAGTCGGCACCCATTTCAGAGACTGTCATGTCGGTGCCCGTTTCAAGGACTGTCAATTTGGATTCTGTTTCAAAGTATGTCAAGAGTACGTTCAAGAGTTTGTCAAGTCAGTGCTCGTTTCAAAGACTGTGAAATCGGAGCCTGTTTCAAAGACTGTCAAATCGGAGCCCATCTCAGAGAGTGTCCAATCGGCATTCATTTCAGAACCTGTCAAGCCAGCACCTGTCATAAAGTCCAGAGTTGGTCACAGGGGTGACTTCCATTACAGAGTTGGTCGCAAGGGCGATGCTCACCCCAGAGTCGGTCACGAGGGCGATCTCCTTTCCTGAGTCGGTCGTGAGGGTTATGTTCACCCCAGAGTCAGTTGTGAGGACAATCTCCATTCCTGAGTCGGTCACAAGGGCGATGCTCACCCCAGAGTCGGTCGCAAGGGCGATCTCCATTCCAGAGTCAGTCACGAAAGCGATGCTCACCCCAGAGTTGGCTGTGAGGGTGACACTCACCCCAGAGTCGGTCGAAAGGGTAACCTCCGTTCCTGAGTTGGTCGTGAGGCGATGCTCACCCCAGAGTCAGCCCCCGAAGGCGACTCTCACTCCTGGGCCAGTCAAGTCGATTTCTGTCCCAGAGTCAGTGATGATGACTCATGTGCCAGAGTCCGACAGGGGGACTCGCATTCAACAGGGGCACTTCCATTGCTGTGACATTTTGGCTGTTTTTGCTCTCCAGCAGAACATCGGTAACCTTGCTCGCCATCAGCACGTTGGTGACCCCGATCGCCAGCAGCACGATGGTGACTCCGCTCGCCAGGAGCAAGTCGGTAACCTCACTCGCCAGCAGCATCTTGGTGATCCCGCTCACCAGCAACATGGAGATGGCAACCTTTTCTCTACTTCTCATCAATGCTGTGGGCAAACTGAACCACATTGCTCACAGCTTTTCAGACAGCCACTTGACATTCAAGGACCAAACTACGAGCTCCACAGTTGGAGAGGAGATTGGACTCAAGGATTGTGGGACTGTCGATATAAGCTTGGCTTTGAGAGACATTCAGGGTGGGTTATTGTCTCAGTCACGCCCGAGCTTAAACACATGTTCCTCTTTTGTTTGCTCCATTCATCCATTCGCGTTGCTTTGCCTGCCTGTTTCGCATTCCGTCCACCTGTGGATTTACTCCCGTTTGTGATGCCATCTGCCTGTGAATTTACTCCTGTTTCCGGATATGTCCATGGACTTACTCCTGTTCGTTTTCCGTCTGCTTTAGTTTACCTGCCTGTTTCATGTTTCGTCCTTTATGGATTACTCCTGCCTCGTTCCTGGTCCCAGTGCCTGAGCTTCTAATCGCTCTTCTGTATTCATCCACGGTAGCCACGGTATGTTTTGTGCTCTGTGATAGTCTGAGCATCTTATTGCTCTTTTGATTATGTTCACATTTTTCCTCGCTACATTAGCTTCGTGGTTCGCCTGAGCTTCCCTACGCTCTTTTCGTTTCATGTCACGTCCTTTGTTTTACTCTTTCAGTTAGCTGTGTTGCCCATAGTTGTGTGTATTTGATCTCTAGTTTTGTTAATAAACTATTTTTTTTATTCAGAACCTGCACACGGCCGCCTGAAATACATAAGCCTCTTTAAGCTTTTTACTTATAATAGGTTTTAATGGGAAGAAAAAAGCTTAATGTAAAAAGTCATTACTTTTAGAGTTGAAAAAAAAAAAAATAATAATATATTATTTATATTTAAACATTTGGCACATTCTTTTCAATATTTTGGAATCGAAAATTGGAATAAATAAAAACTAGAATCAATAAGAAGAATCAGAATCAGGATCGATAAAACGCAAACATTACCCAAACCATCACAGTATCAATAATAATAATCATAATATAAGAGTAAAAATACCCGGATATTGGTGATGTATCGGAATCTGTATCGGCAGTTGTCCACTGGAATCGGATCGCAACTGAAAAATTGTGGCTCGGCCCATCACTAAAATAATGTATACTTATAGCTATAATAATCACTCTTGCTAACCTCAGCACTGGAAATCCAAATCAACCCGATACAATAACTTTAATTGTGTTTTTACATGTGTGAGTGAATGTGTGTGCACTCACAAAAGCAAAGCTGTAAGTATGAACGGAATGCATGCCATCATCAGATAACAGGCAAAAACAACAGAAAGAGAACCTGAATCAACTCATCATGAGTCTCTGACAAGCACAACCTGCTGAGCAGAACAATAACCATTATTTCACCAGAACTGATTGCCACAGTGTATACACAACACTCCATACCTGCACTATTTACCAGTCTCTTCATGACAATGTGTATCCACACTACATATGAAACCCCAAAAAACCCCACATATTTTTGACAGAGTGCTGTTTATCTATTGATTTATTCTTCATCAGTAAGTTGCTTGTTTGTTTTTTTTGTTTAACCTCACTATCAGCATCAATGGTTAAATAGGTTATATCGATTCGCAAGGTTACTTCTAAGTTAGTCATATATACTGTACATATATACTTTACACTCAGTTTAGTGTAATCAATTAACCTAGTGCATGTATTTGACTGTGGGAGGAAACCAGAGTATCCAGGGTAAACCCATGAGAACATAGAGAGTACATGCAGACTCCACACAGCTCCACCAGGGGATCGAACACAGAACTTGGGGCACCATGCTGCCCTCTGCCTCAGTAAAAATTCATCCTGGTCAGGGTTGGATTAGATCAGGGGATACCGCAAAAACACTGCATGCAAGTTGGGAATGTGCCCTGGACAGGGTACAAGGTCATCAGAAGACTGATATACATCCAGTACTGATCAAATTTGTTTAGCCCAATGTCATACAGGCAACCAAAACAGCTCAACACAACACTGGCAGCTTGACAACCCAGTACAGCTCAGACATTATCAGAAAATATCAGTAATGCATCTTCAATTAAGCATTATATGCACAGTGTGTTTCGAAAGTAAGGAAATTCCCACATAAAATGAAACAGTTTGTAGATGGTGATCCAAGATTAGACATCAATTGTGGGGGAAGGGCAACCCTGCCATGTTACTAACATCTTGAATGCCACCATTTTGGATTCATTTTTTTTTTTTTTTAATGGGAAGGCAGGTGTGTGACACATCAAACTGGTAAGTAATTTCATCAGTGACATTCAGTGAAAACTGACCATTAGGTCTACAGAGAATGTATTCAATATGCTATCCACCATGTTAGTGTTAAGGATGTACTTTACTCCTACTCCTGATGAACTTTCACCATAATGCTAGAACAAGCATCGACAATTCTGTCTTTAACATGAACAGCATGCTGTAACTTCACAAATTAAGCCAGTGTCTTTGGCCACTGTGCAGCCCAGATTTTGTATTTAAACTTGCAGATTCTGTGGTAGAAAGCAAGCAGAATGAGTACTATGACTGGTAGTATTAATGTTTTGCAAAATATTGTTCAGAAATAATATACTTAAATGCACATAATAATAAATTAGAAAATAAATTAGTCCGTATCGAAACAATCTCATATAGTGCACAAAAAATAATGACAGAATAACTTTTTAACTTATTTTTACTACTGTAACATCCATATGACTTCTTAAATCTGAAACTTGGTCAAAACTAAAACATATCACAAATTTTTTTTTTTGTTCAGAAAACTCTATTGTGTTGCATCAGACACACTCTTTACAATAAACTAATGTAAATTGTGGACATTTGTTTTGAACTGTGTTTTATCGACCCTGACACAACAAGCAGAATGTGTTGTGTAAATATGGCATGTGTGACAATAATATAAATGTTTTTGTGAGGGTGACTTAAAAAGTCCCATGCTGATTCTTAAGTGTGTTAGCTCCGAGTTATTGCTACATTTTCCACTAGATTGTTTCATTCCACACTTGATTGATGGCTCCTGGAGTGATCCATTTGTCTTAATGGGATTTTCGTAGTGAAGACTCTTTGATCCAAAACTGCACAATGGCATGGAAGCTTGAATGTGCATAAACATGCACAAATGCGCAAATGCACACAGAGCTAAACTCCTGATACTGAATGAACAAAATATTGGTTTAATATTGTCACAAATAAAGACTGAAAGATTGGTGTCACAATATCAATTGTGTGGAGAACTGTGTGAGAGAATCTGTTTTCAAGGTGGGTGGAAACAAAGACACAGTGACAGCAAAGTCATGGTATAAATTGTCATGCCAATTTATTGCCTTATAAAAGCAGAACTCCTTGACAGTGGTGATGATTGAAAGAGCATCCCAAACTGAACACTACCAATAATATTCTTATAGCATCTGTATACAAGGGAAATCTAAAAACACAATTATTTGTACTTTATAGAACAATTTGTTTGCAATATGTCTCAATATGTCTGCAATATGTCTCAGTACACACATACAGCCCTTTCACCAAACATAAAATATATGCATACACAGTAGCTGTACATTCAGGTAGTGCAAGAGATAAAATTCCATTTCTTAGGATCCAGAATTCTTGTTGGCAATTCCACTGGTTCTCAACATTACATTAATAAATACAGTGATACCTCGGTTCTCAACCACTTCGGAACTTGTCAAATTCGGTTCTCAGCGCATTTTGACTTGAAAAATGTGTCTCAGTTCTTGTCGTTTGCTCGGTACTCACCACACTTAAACTTGTAGAAGTCAAACTGTGTAACTCATTTCAGCTGAAAGTTGATTCATGATTCATAAGTCACGACTCAGTACACAATGATTCTGGTTCACAAAGTCCTCAGAGAAGATCTCCGCTATTTTTATTGTGTTTTTCTTTCTTTCGTACATCTGAAGTACTGAATTCTTACTGCAAATAAGTCTCCATGGGTCCTAAAAAGGTTAATTTATCAGTTTAAGAATTTTCTTGAGGTCTTGAGGTTTACAATCAAGCAATGTTATCCATGACAAAAATGCAAAAAGACACCAGGTCATCAAAGAAATGTCACAGAGAATTCCCAAACATTCACTCTAAAATCAAAATTTGTTAGCTAAGGTTTGAGACATGGTTATGCTGTTATTGATTATAGATTGGTTGATTATTTAACGGGAATGCCAGTGGGCAAAACCTGGCCACACATCTCACTGTCAGTCATTACCAGAATTTGAAGACATTTCTTTAGATATGTATTCTTGTTTTGGGAACATTTCTTACCCTGGGACAATGGCTCTAGGGATTTATGGTCTACACACACACACACACACACACACACACACACGCTACATTTATTCTACATCTTTCTTACATTACTGTGTCTTTTCATCTGTAGTAAATCTCTAAAGCAATTACAGCCTCTCCATATGCTTTTTGAAGTCTAGATAATAAAAAAAAATACTCTGACTGGCTCACCATTGTCAGTAAACGCAAACAGTGACATATGTTGTTCTGTTATGCATTAGGCATATATCTCTGGATGCTTGTTTAAAATCATATTATTTGTAGGCTGACGTGTTGTGAATAAAAGGTTTTAGTAACTAAGCTGATTTACATAGTAATTTAACTTCTTATGTAGAGAAATGGAGACAGATGATGTTTTTACTTGACCTTCTTTCATACCTGAAACACTAAAATGATGCTTATAGTTTCGCATGGTGACAATGAAGTAGGTGTGGGTATTGGAAAGGACTTCACGATACGATATGAATCACGATACATTGCGATATATTGCAATATTGCACAAAGTTCACTGAAAATATAAATTCATCTGAAATACAAGTTACGGTGTACAATCTGAGTCATAGGATTCAGAATAGAGATTGTAGTTTACACCCCATGTGTTTTTTCTACATGCAAAAAAAATAATCGATATTTTTAGCTGAAAATCAATGTAATAATCTGCGAAAATAAATATTGCAATATATTGCTGTATTGAAATTTTAGCATAGCCCTACAGTACAGCCTGCTTTAGTTTTAGCTTTAACCTCAGCCAAGCTTTTTTAGGAATTGGACAACCTTTGAGGGTATGCCTGGCCTTTTAGGATGGGATGGTGCTCCTCTCATTTCCTGCAACATTGCCCATAGTCTTATGGCCGGATTGGTTAGGGCCGACTATCCAGAGACAGACCAGCTTAATCAACTGTGTGCTGGTAGCCATGCATCGTCACCCAGAACTCACATTACCTGTCTCTGTTACACGCATCTGTCCTAAATGTAAACGCACTCAAAAAGTCTGTTTTAATAATTTCATTAGTATAAACACAGATAGCTCCCAGAGAAATAACCACTTTAGACTAAAGCTAGGATGACTTAACATTAGCTCACTTACAAACAAAGCAGTGATTGTAAATGAAATGAACGTTTACACGCTCTCTGTCTAACTTGGATTAGACTGAATAAGTACTTAGTTTTAACTGAAGCCTCAGCTCCTGGATACAGTCATGCTCATCGCCCTCATCCTAATGGTCGTGGGGGCGGCATAGCCACAATTTTTAACAAAAATCTAGGTGTTACAACTAAATCCTATTACAAAGCTAATTCGTTTGAAATAGTGATTCTTTATGTGACTGATTCATCGTTATTTAAGTCAAAACCGACTCTTTCCAGCTTATCACTATTTATCACCCTTCAGGTCCTTATTCAGAATTTCTTCAGGAACTTTCTTAACTTTCTTTCCTGCTTAGTACTTTCAACAGATAAGGCTTTAATTGTCAAAGTGAATATGAAAATCACCTACAATGAGCAGGATCCACTTAAAACTGCTTTTGAGTCCATTTTAGACTCCTTGAGTAACACTCAGAATGTGATGGGACCAGCCCACCGCTGTAATCATACTTTAGATCTAATATTAACCTTTGGTATTAATATAGATAACCTTGATGTTTTCCCACAAAGTGATTTCATATCAGATCACTATCTTTTAGTATTTGAGCTATCTCTAATAAATAAAATCCTTATGCCTCATTATCACACCAAACACACTATTACATCTGCCACTCGAGTTGTGTTTATTAAAAACCTTCCAGACTTAAAATGAAATACACCTGTGTAATTTTAACAGTAATGATTTCATGACTTTCTTTAATAATAAGATTAGGCATAAAACTCCAGGCTCATCACATCACTAAACTATTCTGCAACCTTCCAGATGCAGCATTAGTGAAGACATCTGTTTATTTAGCTGCAAATCAAGACTAGAATCTTTTACCCCAATTACTAATACTGAACTACCTACACTGGTCACCTCATCTAAGTCATCAACGTGTTTATTAGATCCAATTCTTACAAGTTTACTCAAAGACCATCCGGTACCACTTTGTTCATGTAAATAATCTACGCTCTAAGCTCTCAAAAGTGAAATATGGTGTGCCTCAGGGGTCAGTGCTTGGCTTGCTTTTATTCTCTCTGTACATGCTGCCACTAGGCTCAGTTATTCCTAAACATGGTATTAGTTTCCACTCCTATGCAGACGATACACAGCTGTACATATCAGCCAAACCAAATGACAGCCTTATAATCAGCAAAATTGAGGATTGTGTAAAATAAATAAAATATTTAGTGTCATTTAATTTTCTCTGACTTACAGTGGGGCAAAAAAGTATTTAGTCAGCCACTGATTGTGCAAGTTCTCCTACTTAGAAAGATGAGAGAGGTCTGTAATTTTCATCAGAGGTACACCAACTATGAGAGACAAAATGATGGTGGAAAATAAGTATTTGGTCACCCACAAACAAGCAAGATTTCTGGCTCTCACAGACCTGTAACTTTTTTTTTAAGAAACTCTTCTGTCTTCCACTCGTTACCTGTATTAATGCCACCTGTTTGACCTCATTATCTGTATAAAAGACACCTGTCCACAGCCTCAAACAGTCAGACTCCAAACTCAACCATGGCTGAGACCAAAGAGCTGTCGAAGGACACCCGGAAAAAATTGTAGACCTGCACCAGGCTGGAAAGAGTGAATCTACAATAGGCAAGCAGGTTGGTGTGAATAAATCAACTGTGGGAGCAATTGTAAGAAAATGGAAGAAATACAAGACCATTGATAATCTCCCTCGATCTGGGGCCCCACATAAGATCTCATCCCGTGGGGTCAAAATAATCATGAGAACGATCAGCAAAAATCCTAGAACTACATGCAGGGATGTGATGAATGACCTGCAGAGAGCTGAGACCAAAGTAACAAAGGCTACCATCAGTAGCACACTACGCCAAGAGGGACTCAGATCCAGCAGTGCCAGGAGTGTCCCCCTGCTTAAGCCAGTATGTGTCCAGGCCCGTCTGAAGTTTGCCAGAGAGCATATGGATGATCCAGAAGAGGGAGAATATCATAAGGTCAGATGAAACCAAAATAGAACTTTTCAGTAAAAACTCAACTCGTCGTGTTCGGAGGAAGAAGAATGCTGTGTTGCATCCTTTCCTGGATTTTTTTCTCATTTTGTCTCTCATAGTTGAAGTGTACCTATGATGAAAATTACAGACCTTTCTCATATTTCTAATTAGGAGAACTTGCACAAGCAGTGGCTGACTAAATAATTTTTTGCCCCACTGTAACTAAGATAAAACTGAGTGTTAATAGTGGGTCCTAAGGCTGTGAGAGACAGGTTGGCTACATCTGTCCTAACTCTAGATGGCTGTTCAGTATTGCCTAGTCCGTCTGTAAAAAACTTGGGTGTTATATTTGATTCAGATCTCTCCTTTGATGCGCACATTAGCAACATCACTCAAATTGCTTTCTTTCAATTATGTAATATTGTTAGACTTAGAAATATCCTCTCTTTTACTGATGCTGAGAAACTGGTTTATGTTTCGTTTATAACCTCAAGGTTGGATTACTGTAACGCCTTACTTACTGGATGTTCTAGTAAATTGATAAATAAACTTAAATTAGTTCAAAATGCAGCTGATCAAGTGCTAACTAGAACTAGAAAATTTGATCATATCACGCCTGTTCTATCATCTCTACACTGGTTACCAGTTAAATTCCGTATTGATACAAGATACTTCTTATAACATATAAAGCTCTATATAGCTTGGCCCTACATCTGAACTCTTAGAGTCTGACAATCCAGCATGTCTACTTTGGTAGGAGGGTGCAGGGCTTCTTTTAGTTCTTAAAATTAAAAAAGTCACAGCAGGGGGAAAGGTTGTCTCATACATGGCTCTCCAACAATGTTAGAAATTTCTCACTTTAATTCGAGACTCAAACTAGACTCTTTTAAGTCTAGGCTACAGACATACTTATTTATGCAGACTTTTGACTATATTTAGACTAGGATGCATGCCTTGGGTCGCTGAGGCCAGAGTCTGGAGTCATGTCTAGTCTACCTGCCTTGTCATGCCTTGTCCTTTAGCCCGGAGTGTCTTGTGGGCGGTCTGGATGAATTGGGCTTTGGTCCTTTTGACCTTGACTGGGAGTTCATAGTCAGAGACTTATGGTGATCATAGACGCTGGGTTGCTGTCTTCTGCCTCTCGTGGGGTTGCCGATGTCCCATGTGATCCCTCTTGGCTGTGATACCTTCCGGTTCTCTTCTTTCTCGCTATGCTGCTATAGCTAATGCTACCGGGGTCTCATGCTACACGTGGCATCATTGATAGTTAATAGACAATGTGCTCTTAATCAATAACTAAATATATTTCCAGTTTTCTGTCCAAGCTGTGTTTCTGTGCCCTTTCCAGTACCACACATTAGGTTTATCCAGTTCGGCTTCTCTCAGCCTGCATCCTTCATCGGCTCCGGTCCCACCATGCCTAGGCCACACCAGAGTAACTCTCTCCCTCCTCCGGTTGGTTGAAGACGAAGTGATTCCAAGGACTTTCCTGCTTATACTCAAGATCCTGGAGTGACTCTGTATGTCAGACTACTTAATGCCGATGTGCATATTTTACATTTTATTTTAACTATCACTCCAAGACTTATTAGTTTAGATAAATTAGTTTCATTCTTAGATTTATCCTTTACGCCGCCCAAGCTCCTCAACAGAACAAACAAGGTCTCATCACACTTTTCTGCCCTGTGTTTCACAGAAACCTGGTTATCTGAATCAGCGTGGTTTATCTGCCTGGCTTTCAATTAAACTAAGTCTACAATAGAATTGAACTTACGGGGAGGGTGAGGTGAGGTTGGTATACAGACATCATGATTAATACGAAAATATGTCCGCTTCATTAGAAATGTAATTTTTTAATCAACTGTAAACCGTTGTCTTTATCAAAAATGTTTTTCACTTTTATTCTGGTCAACAATTACATCCCAGCAAAACCTACATGAATAATAGTCCAATTTTTATGGATGTAAAAAATGGATGCAATTTTTACGTAGTGGTACCTCCATACAAAGTCCGATGCGTTTTTTTGTCTAAACTCTCTAAAAATGTGGGAAGGTCACTGAAGAGGAAGAAATGGATTCCTTGAGCAGCAGCAGTAGTGATAATGAAATTATATTTTTTCTTTTAAGCACTGTCACTAAACAACGCTCATATTGGGTTCACCCCATTCTACAGAACAGGCAACTACACGAAAAGTTTCACTGACTCATTCAAGAACACTATGCGCATGAACAGACTAGAATGCACTTTAATAAACTCGATAACTGTTCCATAAAATTACTTATGAGGTACTAACTGTCATCATTCCCCAGCCTTTCAGCTACATTCTGCCAGATATTTTCTTTAACTTAAATTTTCTTTAATATCCACATTTTTATAGTCAGCATGCTGTTTTGCATATAAGCTCTTGTGCTCTGCTACAAGCAGGATGAGCTGTTCTGTTGCCATCTCGACACTCATTTGTTTGGGTTGCAGCCATGACAACGGAGCTCTGATTGGTCAGCCTGATTTTTAACGCATCCGAACAACATAGAAATTAGAACAGGCTCCGATCAAAATTTTATGCAGCATTGCAGTCCGTAAGTTTCGGATTTGGTGTGAAGGACGGTGATAATATACTGTATGTGTGTTCTTTTTTAAAACTTGACATGTATTGTTTTTTCATCTGTAAAAAACGCACTCGATGTGAAAAGGCCTTAAGACACTTAAGGAACAAAATTAACTTTATAAAATCTGATCATACACAGACTGTTTTCTGTACTGCCAGTCAAAATGTGTTGCTCACATGCTGTCTTACAGCGACTAAAAAAATAAATAAATGTATGCAAAAACAGAACATAGAAAACTACATGTGAAAACACTACATCCTTTAGTCTTGATGATCCTCACACTGTCTTGACATACTTATTTCTAAAATATTTTTTTAATTATCTAAAGTAACTAAATCTCAATCACTTTGCTGTATTTTTAAATTAAAATTCTCTTTGGCGCAAAATGCAGTTGCAGAACTCCAACTTTCTCCCAGAAATTTGTCATTTGTCCCTCTGTATTTGCTTCTAGAGGATGTAACTCACACTTCTCTTACTGCAATTAACTCAAACAGCAATTTCATATTGTGAATATCCTTCCTAAGCCCATTCTTACCATTTTACCTATTTTGTTAGTTATTTTTCAGTTCAGAACAAGATCAGATCTGTATCACAATTACTTATTTATTAATACTTACAGATGTCTCATTTTAGAGTTTATATTAAGTAATGAACTCAGTGATCATGACATTAAAATTTTATGACTACTACAGACAGACAATTACACTCAATTAACTAACAATACTCACCTGGTCTCAATTATTTTTACTATTAATTCCTCTTGTGAATAGAGGGTGTCAGATACCTTTAAAAGCTGCCAAATGTCAAAAATGTCATTAGAAGTTAAATGTTACATGAACCGATAAGTTTAATGAGTGTTTGGTAGAGCGTATCATAGCGGAGCCTTTGATAAGTAATGATAAGTATGTTAATGTTTAAAACACTTACATTAACCTACAGTTGGCTAAAATCATTAACAGAAAGCTTATTTTATAACAAAGTATTGGAAAATCTCATCTAATTTTTTGAGTAATGGCTTGAAAAGTAAAAGCACACTTCCTGTATTGGTGAAGTCAGGGCGCCAAGTCAAGTTTAAGCAAGTGTTCAGAGTACCAAGCAAACGACAAGAACCGAGAATTATTCGGATCAAAATGCGTCAAGAACTGAATTTCACGAGTTCCAAGGAGGTTGAGAACCAAGATACCACTGTATATGTGGATCCAAGCACCCAGGCTTTAATAGAGCATATTTTTCACCTGCTACTTAGAGAAAAAAATTGCTTAAAGCTGCTCCATTAGGCATCTCTACAATGCATATTCAATTTGGCACAAGTTTTTATTTATTCAGGCATGGGACTGGCATTAGGAGTATACCCCAGAGATTTTCTGTATACACACCACTTTACTGCCACCATGAACTGAACCCAGGACCTCTTACACTTCCATGTTACAGCAGCTGGCTCTGCTTACTAAGTCACCAAGTGCTACCTAAACACTGAACAGCATATAATTGTCCCACTAGGTGTTAGGGTTCGCCATATTAAAACGATGACGAACCGTATTAAACAAAAATATAAATGGGTTGGGACCAAAATGCAGTTAGCTCCAGTTGGTAATTATAACTGAAATGATATAAATAAATAAAAGCAAACGAAATCAAAGATATAAATAACTAAAGAAACTAAATAAAAGATACGATTAAATTAAATAAACTAAATAAACTAAACTGCATGCCGTTAAGCGTGGACGTACTTTAATTCAAAGCACGCTTACGACGTGCCTCCGTTGCGCAATATATGCGCGCGGGTCTGCGCATGCGCAGCGTGCAGAACCACGTTAGGGTCTTAGACAGAGTAGGGCCAGCGTTTCCTTTGCTTATTATTTTTTTGCTTTTATCGAGCTGCCCGGCAGCTTCCTCCCTTTGTCCCAGACGTTCTTCTCACGCCGTCACACCCCCTCACCGCGATCGGGAATATTTATTCCCCGATTGTGTTTGAAGAGGACGCAGTGTTTACTAACCACGTCCTCTTCACTTCCCTGTGACTGTGCCACGCCCCCACGACCGTGTTTAAACCGCGGTGGAGCTGCACGTGCTTGTGGGAGCTCCGATCGGGTTCTGCACGCTGCGCATGCGCAGACCCGGCGCATATATTGCGCAACGGAGGCACGTCGTAAGCGTGCTTTGAATTAAAGTACGTCACGCTTACGGCGTGCAGTTTAGTTTATTTATTAATCGTATCTTTTATTTAGTTTCTTTAGTTATTTATATCTTTGATTTCATTTGCTTTTATTTATTTATATCATTTCAGTTATAATTACCAACTGGAGCTAACTGCATTTGGGTCCCAACCCATTTATATTTTTGTTTTATACGGTTCGTCATCGTTTTAATATGGCGAACTGTAACGCTAGGAGTAAAATACTTTGGACCACTGTTGCAAAGTTTTAATTATAACCACTGCCCATCTGTGTTTAGCTTTAGGATACTCTGACCACTGTCTTCTTTGTCTATAGTGGTGCTTGAAAGTTTGTGAACCCTTTAGAATTTTCTGTATTTCGGCATAAATATGACCTAAAACATCATCAGATTTTCATACAAGTTCTAAAAGTAAACAAAGAGAACCCAGTTAAACAAATGAGACAAAAGTATTATACTTGGTCATTTATTTATTGACAAAATTGATCCAATATTACATATTAGTAAGTGGCAAAAAGTATGTCAACCTCTAGGATCAGAAGTTATTTTGAAGGTGAAATTACAGTCAAGTGTTTTCAATCAATGGGATAACTCAGGTGTGAGTGGGTATTCTGTTATATTTAAAGAACAGAGATCTATCAAAGTCTGCTATTCACAACACATGTTTGAGAAGAAAAAGAGTCATTGATGCTCATCAGGCTGGAAAAGGTTACAAAACTATACCTAAACAGTTTGGACTCCACCAATCCACAGTCAGACAGATTGTGTACAAATGAAGGAAATTCAAAGTCATTGTTACCCTCCCCAGGAGTGGTCGACCAATAAAAATCACTCAAAGAGCAAGGCGTGTGATAGTTGGTAAGGTCACAAAAGACTCCATGGTAACTTATAAGCAACTGAAGGCCCCTCTCACATTGGCTAATATTAATGTTCATGAGTCCACCATAAGAAGAACACTGAACAACAATGGTGTGCATGGCAGGGTTGCAAGGAGAGACACTACTCTCCAAAAAGAACACTGCTGCTAGTCTGCAGTTTGCTAAAGATCACGTGGACAAGCCAGAAGGCTATTGGAAGAATGTTTTGTGGACGGATGAGAACAAATAGAATTTTTTATTTTAAAAGAAATGCATTATGTTTGGAGAAAGGAAAACACTGCATTCCAACACAAGAATCTTATCCCATCTGTGAAACATGGTGGTGGTAGTATCTTTTGGGCCAGTTTTGCTGCATCTGGGCCATCATGGATGGAACAATGAATTCTGAATTATATCAGAGAATTCTAAAGGAAAATGTTAGGACATCTGTCCATGAACTGAATCTCAAGAAAAGTTGGGTCAATACAACTGTAATGTTTCCTATTCTCAATAAAGAAACATTGTTTTCCACAAACACCGTTTATTGCAACTCCAGTACTAATAGGCTGTTGTGTGGGTGAGCTACATTCTTACTCTCTTCACTTAAAGGTTCTTTCTAAAAGTAGCTGAACATACGTTACTCGCTACTGCCACCTAGTGGACTAACAACAATTACGCAATATTACTACAACAACGACCCTAACAACACAAGTTGTTCTACCAAAGAATGGTTAAAGAAGAATAAAGTTAATGTTTTGGAATGGCCAAGTCAAAGTCCTGACCTTAATCCAATCGAAATGTTGTAGGAGGACCTGAAGCGAGCAGTTAATGTGAGGAAACCCAAAAACCCACCAACATCCCAGAGTTGAAGCTGTTCTGTATGGAGAAATGGGATAAAATTCAAGCCAGTGTGCAGGACTGATCAACAGTTACAGGAAGCGTTTAGTTGCAGCTATTGCTGCACAGGGGGTCACACCAGATACTGAAAGCAAAGGTTCACATACTTTTGCCACTCACTAATATGTAATATTCAATCATTTTCCTCATTAAATAAATGACCAAGTATAATATTTTTGTCTCATTTGTTTAACTGGGTTCTCTTCATCTACTTTCAGGACTTGTGTGAAAATCTGATGATGTTTTAGGTCCTATTCATGCAGAAATACAGAAAACTCGAAAGAATTCACAAATTTTCAATTACCACTGTACATTCCAAATACAACCAAAAACTAAATTCTGTCAAATCTGTTTACAGTGGTATCTTGGTTCTTAACAATAATTCGTTCCACAAGGATTGTTGAGAACTGAAAATGAATCCGTTCCAGACCCCAAAAAAATCCACACTGTATAAGGTATTATATGCATAAATGGAGTTGTATTGTACAGGTGCTCCCTGATTAACGAAGGGGATATGTTCCGACAAAAAAAATAAAAAAAAAATAAGTAAAATGTATCATGAACTGGGGAGTTTAAATCAATAATGTGTTTAAATCAATAAATGTGTGACAAATTGGAAAGGCCTTCAACAATTACATGAAACTATCACATAACGCTGCGGAGAAAAACTGATTGGCTGATGGCCTAGATCGGTTTTACTGCAGGTTTGAAAAGCCCAGCATGTCTGTGAATACATGGGAATTAGCTATTTAACAGCGAAATAACAATAGTAGTTCCGGACGCAGACAAGGGGGATTGGTCTCCTCTCTGACTGACCAACTAGCCACAGTGTACAGTGGGACAAAAAAATATTTAGTCAGCCACTGATTGTGCAAGCTCTCCTACTTAGAAAGATGAGAGGGGTCTGTAATTTTCATCATAGGTACACTTCAATTATGAGACACAAAATGAGAAAAAAAAAATCCATGAAATCACATTGAAGGATTTTGAAAGAATTTAATTGTAAATCATGGTGGAAAATAAGTATTTGGTCAATAAATTTGGTTCAACTCAATACTTTGTAACATATCCTTTGTTGGCAATGACAGGTCAAACGTTTCCTGTAAGTCTTTACCAGGTTTGCACAAACGGTAGCTGGTATTTTGGCCCATTCCTCCATGCAGATCTCCTCTACAGTATGTTTTGGGACTGGGACTGTGGTTAGCCTAGCGGGTAAGGTACTGACTATGGAACCAGAAGGTCCAGAGTTCAAATCCCACCTCTGCCAAGCTGCCTCTGTTGGGGTCCTTGAGCAAGGTCTTAACCCACAATAGCTTGGATTGTAAGATCGTATCAATTGTAAGTCGCTTGGATAAGGGCGTCTGCTAAAATGCTGTAAATGTAATGTTTTGGGGGGGGCAACACGGACTTTCAACTCCCTCCACAAATTTTCTATGGGCTTGAGGTCTGGAGACTGGCCTAGGCACTCCAGGACCGTGAAATGCTTTTTACG
This sequence comes from Ancistrus triradiatus, assembly GCA_025084515.1. NCBI lineage: Eukaryota > Metazoa > Chordata > Actinopteri > Siluriformes > Loricariidae > Ancistrus > Ancistrus triradiatus. Next base: position 55,430 of record JAJAGP010002618.1, on the reverse strand, counting down.
GAGCCGCTCTTTCGTTGCCCGAGCGGTGTGTTTGGGATCATTGTCATGCTGGAAGACCCAGCCCATTTCCATCTTCAATGCTCTCAGTAATGGAAGAAGGTTTTGGCTTAAATTCTCACAGCACATGGGCCTCGTTCCTTCTTCTCACTGTTTCTCATGATCATTTTGACCCCACGAGATGAGATCTTGCGTGGAACCCCAGATCAAGGGAGATTATCAATGGTCTTGTATGTCTTATAATTGCTTCCCACAGTTGATTTATTCACACCAACCTGCTTGCCTATTGTAGATTCACTCTTCCCAGCCTGCTGCAAGTCTACAATTTTCTTCCTGTGTGTCCTTCAAACAGCTCTTAGGTCTTGGCCATGATTGAGTTTGGAGTCTGACTGTATGAGGCTGTGGACAGGTGTCTTTTATACAGACAACGAGGTCAAACAGGTGGCCATTAATACAGGTATTGAGTGGAGGACAGAAGAGCTTCTTAAAGAAGAAAGTTACAGGTCTGTGAGAGCCAGAAATCTTGCTTGTTGTGGGTGACCAAATAGTTATTTTCCACCATGATTTACAATTCAATCCTTTTAAAAATCCTACAGTGTGATTTCCTGGATTTTATTTTCTCATTTTGTCTCTCATAGTTGAAGTGTAGCTATGATGAAAATTACAGACCTCTCTCATCTTTCTAAGTAGGAGAACTTGCACAATCAGTGGCTGACTAAATACTTTTTTGCCCCACTGTATATTCAGATCTTTAGCAGATCACTAGATCCTGCATCATAGGATCAATGACTACAGGCCTGTGGCTCTGAAGACTCTGATCCTTGTAGAGACTGGTGTTGGCCCACTTAAAGGACAACACAGGCCCACTCACCATTTTCAACAGCATTATGTCAATCATGGAATCCCTGGTAAGACTAATCCAATGGTAGTTTTGTAGTTCAGTGGCATCCCAAAGCACATTCAACTCTTGCTGCAATAGGAAATATTTCACATTACACTGTACACTGTGTGTGTGTGTGTGTGTGTGTGTGTGTGTGTGTGTGTGTGTGTGTGTGTGTGTGTTCAAAGCTCGGAAAAAGGACATTTGTGTTAGATGACATGTCCACTCACATGCCCAGTACACCTCTAATTAAACCATTACTCTTCATCAATTTCATCTATCGAATACATGTCTGACTAGTCTTCTCCACAGACACACCACTGTCTCACTGTCAAACATTTAATAAACTTCAGAGAGCATGACAGCTATTACAGGATAGAGGCAGGTTGAACAAATGGTAGCATCAGCAACATCAGTATTAACATGCAGCAATCAGAAAGTTTCTGTAGTCGCATCGCTCTGTCAAACTGCCACATGGGGTTGGAGTTGTAATGTGACTTGGCTTTGATTCAAACGGCAGTGATGTTGGTTGCACATGGAGATAAAGATTACAAAGATATTACATAAAACTCTTTTTAGAAAAGCCAAAAGCGTCCCGCTGTCTTCTGAAGCAGCATTTCAACTTTGACACATTATTATGCCAGACACACACCCACCATGGGAATGCAGTACTGCAGACAAATACATGCTGAAAATCTGAATAAGCATGACCAGAGTGAACGAAGCACAGATACAGAACCGGAGTAGAAACAGGGTGAAAGATGGTGAAAGAACCAGAAAGCCAAAAAGCAAAAGTGGGTACCTTATTGTTGAATTTAGACTTCTTGGTGTCCTTGTGTACATTTCTGTCCCTCCTGTGTCTGCTGTCTTTCCGTCCGAGTGCTCCCCCCATCTCCTTTCAGCACACACTCATCTTCCACATGCGTCCGTTTCTACCCCCCCTCCCCCTTTCACTCCAACTTGCCTCCTCACCCTCTCTCTCTATCTTTCTCTTTAACCTGATGTCTCTCCAGTGTTACACTCACACAAGGCAGGAGACGGGCTCATTTAACAGGGTGCAGAGAGGGAGAGAGAACAAGAAAAAAAGGGAAGAGAGAGAGGCTGGGGTTAGCAGATAGGAACAGAGAGAGGGAGTGGCAGAGCAGACTGCCTGGGGCTACCAAATTTCTACTCTAATTCATGCATTCATTTTATCCTGAGCATTGTTTATGTATGCGCATGTGTGCCTGTCCTCTGTGCTACAGTCACTTAATATTGGCAAACCAGCACGCTAGGTCTCAGACATACCGACACTTATACACATTCATACACGTGTAGTCAAACGCATTATGCCCAGTGACTGAACAGATGCTCCTGCAACCAACCTAAACTCCTCCTCTAGAGCAACCTGATTGGTTTGCGAAACATGGATGGCACATGTCTTCCTAATTTGCCAATAATTCTTCTATACACAAATAGGAATGCACACATACTTTTTCATTGATGGCTTATTGTATAAAATGTAACAGGACCTTGTTTACAAAGCATAGGTTAAACTATACTTTGTGTTATGTCTGTGTTATGTCTGTCAAACTTTTACAATCACAGAAAATATTAATAACCAGATAGTCATGTGCACTTTATATATGTACTTCTTCACATGATATATTATTTATTCAAATTATTATTTGCAGTATTATTGTATACTGCGAATTAGGGATATTCATCGAAAACTAATCAAAACCAAAATTCACAATAATTAAATGATGTAATCTTGCCCATGTAGACTATTTTGATTTTGTATTTTGTTATTCTATTAAAACGTTTGTAAAAACTTATCTTAATACGTTCCCCACTGTGTGCTTACAGTTGCTACACAATATGTAAAGAAAATGGAAAGAAATAATCAATGCCACATCTGACCAAATCACAAAATAATTGGTTGAAATAGTCAATAAATAACCATAAGTAGTTCATCTGTTATTTTAAAATCACACCGATATGCAGTTTTTAATTAGAAAAAATATCCCAGTTTTAATAGTTGAGCATATTTACAGTACAAGCCTTGTCAGTGAACTATAAGGGCAAAACACATAAACAAAAAACAAACAAAAAAAAAATAAAGAAAAATAACGTTCATTAATCGTTATCGAGGGAAAATGTTTAATTAATAGTGATATTTCTTTGAGGTCATATTACTCAGCATAACTGCAAATGTATGCAAAAATTCCCTTAACTCATAGGCTGAATTCATTGAATAAATGCATTTATATTAACTAGTACAATACCATCACATTCTCTAGTAAAGTGTACAGCAGCAGAGTGACACAGCAGACTGGTGCTGCACAGTCAGAAGCACATCCTTGCTTCTGGCTGCAGCTAACTGTTTTGTTTCTATGTTTTTCTCTGTCTGTTCTGAGTTGTTTATATTCTCCAAGAGATATGTACAGTGGTGCTTGAAAGTTTGCGAATCCTTTAGAATTTTCTATATTTCTGCATAAATATGACTGAAAATATCATCAGATTTTCACACAAGTCCTAAAAGTAGATAAAGAGAACTAGGTTAAAGAAATGAGACAAAAATATAATAACTTTTCATTTATTTTTTGAGGAATATGATCCAATATTACATAATAGTGAGTGAAAAAGAGTTGTTGATGCTCATCAGTTTGGAAAAGGTTACAAAACCATCTCTAAAGAGTTTGGACACGACCAATCCACAGACAGAAATTCAAGTCCATTGTTACCCTCCCCAGGAGTGGTCAACCAACAAAGATCACTCAAAGAGCAAGTTGTGTCACAAAGGACCCCAGTGTAACTTCTAAGCAACTGAAGGCCTCTCTCACATTGGCTAATATTAATGTTCATGAGTCCACCATCAGAAGAACACTGAAAAAAAATGGTGTGCATGGCAGGGTTGCAAGGAGAAAGCCACTGCTGTCAAAAAAGATCATTGCCGCTCGTCTGCAGTTTGCTAAAGATCACACGGACAAGCCAGATGGCTATCCGAAGAATGTTTTGTGGAAGGATGATACCTAAACAAAACTTTTGGGTTTAAAAATAAAGCTTTATGTAAGCCTTAAGAAGGAAAACACTTCATTCCAGCAGAAGAACCCTATCCCATCTGTGAAATATGGTGGTGGTAGTATCATTGTTTGGGCCTGTTTTGCTGCATCTGTGTTAGGGTTCACTTACTTTTGCTATTCACTAATATGTAATATTGGATCATTTTCCTCAAAAAATAAATGACCAATTATAATATTTTTGGCTCATTTGTTTAACTGGGTTTTCATTATCTTCCTTTAATACTTATGTGAAAATCTGATGATGTTTTAGGTCATATTTATGCAGAAATATAGAAAATTATAAAGGGTTCACAAACTTTCAAGCACCACTGTACAGGATGACAGAAATTTTAGTTAATCTTTAGTAAAAAAGTACCAGTTAACATTAAATGGCACTATAAAATCATAGCAGAGATGCACCAATTGCAATTTTCTTGGCCGATTCTGATTTCCGATTTTTTTAAACATGATTGGTTGATAGGTTCATCACAGGTCCAGGGTTCAAATCCCACCTTCGCTAAGCTGCTACTTTCGGGTCCTTGTGCAAGACCCTAAACCCACAAGTGCTTGGATTGTAGCAGTTGTAGCTAAGAATATTTCAGTTGTAAGTCACTCTGGATAAGGGCGTCTGCTAAATGACATAAATGTAAATATCATTAATGTAAAAATCATTTGGACAATTTCCTCAATATGTACTGTAAATGAACAAGGCGTTGGACATTACAGGTGTAACCAAGAATACCAAGGGCTCATGAACATTCTGTAAGTCGCTCTGGTCGCTCTGCTAAATGATATAAATGTAAATCATTGTGGGGCTGTGTTGGTCTAGTGGTGGTCACTGTTGGGTCCTTGAGCAAGATCCTTAACCCACAATTGCTTAGACTGTAGCAGTTGTAGCTAAGAACATTTCAGTTGTAAGTCACTCTGGAAAAGGGTGTCTGCTAAATGCCTCCGCAGCTTACTTTTGTCATGCTTACTGCAAACAACACTCACTCACAGTGAAGAATTAGAACGCTGAAGACATGGCTATAATCAAAATAACACTCTATAACTGCTAGCTGACTAGTACTGCGCTATATAGGAAAAGAGTCTTTAGTGCATTAAGTAGTAACATTGGAGCACAACTGAAGTCTAACACTTCCTCACCATCAGCATGTGTCAGCACTGATCTGTCTCATAAACAAACACACAGTTCAAAGACCGAACTATGTTTAAAGCAGAATTGAATTGTGAATTAATGTTAGTGAAAGCAGTGTGTTTTTCATGTGTTGCTGTGTTCATGCCACTGTCACTGTCATGTGGTGCACATGAGGCTAAATGACCGGCACAGAATCTGTTGAGACTGATTGGCCAATCACCGGTCATGGCTGAGCACACTGAAAACTGGCCGAATCCAGTCACTGGCCGCAGTGCAACTCTGAAACTAAAGCATATCATATTTTTTTCTGGTTTAGATATAGATGAAATCTGTGCAATTTTATAATGGTAAGATCTATGGTAAGTATCTGTAAGCTGTACTCTATACATCCCCCCCCACACACACACAGCTTGCAAACAGAACTAAAAATGGAGTACCATTTAAATGAATTTTCTTTAAAATAGCAAACTGTCAATGTGTCAAAGCCAAGTAAACAACCACTACCATTTTAGAATGACCATGTTCCAATATAACCATCACATGAGTTGTCTTGACTTTTATACTCAGTGGGTTGTTACCAATGGTTAAGTGCTTTTGATGTGATGTATCATACAAACAAGCTTTCAATAAATCCCTATGTCAGTGTATATTCTATAAATAGCTACTACTACTTTACATCTACTGCTTCAGCTCAGACGTTAAGCATTTTAAAACTTGATATGTAAACTTGATGAAGGAAACTTAAATAGATTAGTAATTACACTAGAATATTAAATGACAAAAACAATAAAAAAATTTAAATGTTCTATACAGGCTTTCAATTAGAGTAAAAAAAGAAAATAATCTTTGTTTTCTGACTATAGCAACAATCCTGTCACTTCTGAAAGCCAGAACTATTGGGAAAGGAATGCTTTATAATACTGAACAAAACTGAAGTCTTGCTAAAGCAATGGCCACATTTCTCATTGTTCACTTTATCTCGATGCTGGAAATGCCCAATCTCAACCTTCTTGAAGCACTAGGGGCAAATATGATAAATCTCTACATAGTTATATCACATGGCTGGAATGTTGCCCCCACCTATGAAGTGCTAAAACTTAGAAGCCTGCTGAAACACTTTTGGTGTGGTCTGGCTTCTTAAATTACACTGCTAAACTTATAGTAATTGTCAATTGTCACATGGAGAACACATGTATTATACATGTGCAACGGCAGGTGACTACTGTAACTGTATATACAGTGGTGCTTTAGATTTTTCTATATTTGTGCATAAATATGACCTAACATCATCATCAGATTTTTCATCATCAGATTCACACAAGTAGATAAAGAGAACCAAGTTAAATAACTGACACAAAAATATTATATTTGGTCATTTATTTATTGATTGCCCGGGACGAGGTCGATGGCACAGTCGTACGAGCGATGCGGAGGAAGAGGAGGCGGCGAGCTGGACGCGAAGATGGAGGCCAGGTCTCTGTATTGGTCGGGCACGTTGTCCGGTAGGGGTACGGAATCTGAGAGAGGAAGTGCGTTGACCTGCAGAGCGGGACAGAGCAGACAATGGTCCTGGCACCACGGAGACCAGCGGGTGAGTTCATGGGCGGACCACGAGATGAGTGGATCGTGGCGGCGAAGCCAGGGAAGCCCCAGGATGACTGGATAGGTGAGGGAGTCCACGGGAAGCAGAGAGATGGACTCCTGGTGGGTGGCGTCGGTGAGCAGGCAGAGAGGAGCGGTGGTGCGGGTGAGCAGTCCTGGTCCGAGCGGACGGCCGTCGGCCGCCGTGATCCGACGTCCGGCTGTGAGTGTAACACAGGGGATCTTCCATTCGGTGACAAGGCGGGTGCCGATGAAGTTCCCCTGGGCGCTGGAATCGATCAACGCTGTGAGAGAAACGTCAGTGTGAGCGAGTCGCAGGAGCACAGGTAGCGTAAACGAAGAGTCAAGACAGAATCGACTCACCCGAGGTGAACGTGCCGGGTCCCTGGCACGTGTGTGGTCTGACCCAGTGGGTGGAGCGAGGTCACAGGCAGGACGGAGATGGCGGTCAGAACCGCAATAACAGCAGAGACCCTGCTCGAAGCGACGGCGGCATTCCTCGGAGGACAGATGTGTGCGGGCAATCTCCATGGGCTCAGCCGGAGGCGAGGGATCACGAGAGGCAGAAGGAGAGGCCCGTGGAGCGGGGCGAGGTGCAGAGGTCGTCCGGGGAGCGAGAAGTTGGTCGAGACGGATGGTGAGAGTGATGAGCTCCTCCAGGGATAGGTTGAGGTCACGCCCGGCCAGTTCTCTCCTGAGATCGGGACGCAGACCTTGGTGGAAGGCGGAGAGAAGAGCAGGAGTGTTCCATCCACTTTGTGCCGCCAGGGTGCGGAAGTGAAGGGCATAGTCGGCGACAGGGCGACGGCCCTGGCGTAGAGTGAGCAGGACTTCACCGGTGATGCGTCCCTCGCGAGGATGCTGGAAGACCGCGCGGAAAGCGGTCAGAAAGCGACCGTAACTGCCGGCCTCCTCACCTTGTTGGTTCCAGATGGCGGTGACCCAATCCAAGGCTTGACCGGAGAGGAGGGAAACCACCAGGGTGATGCGGGCTGCGTCGGATTCCGGTGGTGAGTGAGTGAAGTAGAGCTCACACTGAAGGAGAAAGCCTTCACAGCGCTCCGGATCGCTGTCGTATTGACCAGGCAGGGCGATTCTGTAAGCGGACTGTGGGAGCCTCGGTGGGCTGGGAGGAAGCGGAACTGAGGCCGGAGGCACCGCGAGAGCGGCGGCGGCGGGCGGCGTTAGCTGTAACACGTGCTGAGAGAGCTCACTGACAGAGGGGACTAGCGCATTGAGCGAGCGTTGGTTATCCGCCAGCAGGGAAACTGTTTGAGCCACTTCCTGAATCTGGGAGCGGAGTTCGGCGAGTTGCTCCGCTGTGGTTGAGGCAAGGTCGGGACCACTAGCCGCTGTCTCCATGTTTAAGGCTACACAAACTGTAACGCCGATGGAAGGTAGGAGACAGACGCAGGCAGTGGAGTACAAACAGGAGGCTTTTTATTATATTTTGAACTGCAATGGGAATGCAGGAGCTACGAGAGCAGGTAGGTACCTTTTTGTGTAGCGGCGTGAATGTGACTGAGTGGTGGTATATGTATGGTAGCGGAGGGCGGTCGGAAATGGGAACAGGTGCAGGTGATCAGTAGACAGGCGAGGACGAGCGTGGCAGATTGCGTGTGTCGGGAGCGGCGCTTGACGGGGGCGTGACAGGATCTATAAAAGTCTGCTCTTCACAACACCTGTTTGTGGAAGTGTATCATGGCACAAACAAAGGAGATTTCTGAGAACCTCAGAAAAAAAGTTGTTGATGCTCATCAGGCTAGAAAAGGTTACAAACTCATCGCTAAAAAGTTTGGAATCCATCAATCCACAGTCAGACAGATTGTATACAAATGGAGGAAATTCAAGGATACTGTTACCCTCCCCAGGAGTGGTCGACTAACAAAGATCACTCAAAGAGCAAGGCGTGTGATAGTTGGCGAGGTCACAAAGGACCCCAAGGTAACTTCTAAGCAACTGAAGACCTCTCTCACATTGGCTATTGTTAATGTTCATGAGTTCACCATCAAAAGAACACTGAACAACAATGGTGTGCATGGCAGGGTTGTAAGAAGAAAGCCACTGCTCTCCAAACAGAACATTGCTGCTCATCAGCAGTTTGCTAAAGATCATGTGGACAAGCCAGACGGCTATCCAAAGAAGGTTTTGTGGATGAATGAGACCAAAATAGAACTTTTTGGTTTAAAAGAAAAGCGTTATGTTTGGAGAACGGAAATCATTTCATTCCAGCATAAGAACCTTATCCCAACTGTGAAACATGGTGGTGGTAATATCATGGTTTAGGCCTGTTTTGCCTCATCTGGGCCAGGACCACTTGCCATGATTGATGGAACAATGAATTCTGAATTATATCAGAGAATTCTAAAAGAAAGTGTCAAGACATCTGTCCATGAACTGAATCTCAAGAGAAGGTGGGTCATGCAGCAAGACAACGACCCTAAGCACACAAGTCATTCTACCAAAGAATGGTTAAAGAAGAATAAAGTTCATGTTTTGGAATGGCCAAGTCAAAGTCCTGACCTTAATCCAATCAAAATGTTGTAGAAGGACTTGAAATGAGCATGTAATGTGAGAAAGCCCACCAACATCCCAGAGTTGAAGCCATTCCGAACAGAGGAATGGGATAAAATTCCTCCAAGTCAGTGTGCAGGACTGATCAACAGTTACGTTTAGTTGCAGTTATTGCTGCACAGGGGAGTCACACCAGACACTGAAAGCAAAGGTTCACATACTTTTGCCACTCACTAATATGTAACATTTGTAGCGTCAATAGCTGGATCGACAGTCATTTGAAGTCTGGTTATCCTCTATCTACAATCTCCCCACAAAGTCACAAACATTATGACACTTTGGAATGCCAAGGGGCCACCATCTGGACAGACTCTTCACACTGAGTAATGGCCACACCAACCCCAGTCTCTTTCTCAAACCAACAAAATTTGAGGATCTGGCTTAACGGCCAGATAACCCCTGCATCTCGCAATCATAAACTAAGTCAATGTGTTAGTTTTAAAAGGGGTTTCTGACATTCCAGACCACAGACTTCCCCAATTCTAGGGGAAGCCTGGTCTAACTATTGCGAAGACAAATAACGATGCCTCCCCCCCACAGCTCACTTTTGCAATCCTTATCAAGACAGGAAGAGGCCGTGAAGGACAGCCACGGAATTTACGACACAGTGACTTCAGCTTTTCTCTTTTTAAGGACATATTTTTAATAGTTGTATTAACTTTTGTTGGAAATGGATTATCTTCGCCTGGCCCACTCAATTAGAAAACACATGCGAACTGCTTCATAATGAGTTCAAACACACACCCATACGTACCTATCTATCTCATACAAAGGAATTGATCGGGGATATTCTTCGTACTCCTATATATAATCATATATATGCATGTCACTGATTTCTCATGTATTTTCATGTCTATTTGGTTAACGTTTTTAGTATAGTGACCATTCCATACTCAATATGGTCCAGTTTGTGTTACACTTAGGAAAGTATATCAATCGACCCGTGTTTTAATACCTATTTACACTTATAGAGGACCAGGAATGTAAGTTGTTATTCAAAATGTACTGTATCCTACATCTGGTATTGATCGTATCATTATTTGTTTGAGGAATAGCAAATGTATGTACTGTAGTTAGAATGCCTTATCGATGTCCTAGTTTATAAATTGTGCTACACTTAGACATCCTAGATATGCAAAATTATATTCATCCAAATTTTATGACTTCTGTACATGTGCATACTAACAGACAGGAAACAGAGGACCTGGCCCAGGAGAGGAGGGACTTGATGCTGAGTCAACTTTTCGTTGGCTAGTCCAGGGCAAACACCTTCGCCCCCGCCTCTGATCGCCTACGTCCGAAGCATACAAAACTTGGCGCGGGCTAGCAGTGGCAGTAGTTTTTATTTTTTTTTTAAGTCTTTTCTTTTTAAGTTCTTAGTTCTTGGTGCTTTTGTTCTTAAGTTCGTCTTGAGTCTTGTTCCTTTGTCTAAGTTTCCTTTCCGTGTCCTCTCTCTTGCGTGAGCTTCTGCTAAAAGGCAAGTACCGCTTTGTGTGACTTGTTCTGGGTTCCTGGCTCTCGAACCTTGCGTTTAATTTTAAACCCCGCTTCAACGTATACCTATCCACGTCTAAGTAGTTTCCACCATACTATTCACGTTTCACCATAATTTGTGTTACTAGTAACTCACTGCATCGTAACAAACTAGTTCATAACATTGCACCTGGGTAATTACTATGCGACTGATAAGTTGCACATAGAATCATCTGTTTTCTGATCTTAAACTGTAATATACATTTTTGCCACCCTCTCCTGATCTAAACTGTGATACATGTATGTTCGCCATCATTTCTTGATCTTAACACTGTGATATATATTCCATTACTACAGTTTGCCTGTTGGTATTGCCTTGTTTGTAGTTAATAAACTTGTTATAACCTTTATAATTTACCGCTTTGTGTGAGAGAGTTTCATTCAAACAAAGGTCGATAAAAATAACCTTAAATTCACTATTCGGACCTAGACTGGAATCACCCATATCGACTTTCTGATCAATTTCACTTTTCATTTTTTAACTGGTTTTCCGGATCCACCAGCCCCAAATGATCCGGTGGTGATCCGTTTGTTCATTAAAATTAATCAATTTAAAGTGTAGTTGTATTCCGCTACACATTGGATCATTTTCCTCAATAAATAAATGACCAAGTATAATATTTTTGTCTCATTTGTTTAACTTGGTTCTCTTTATCTACTTTTATTACTTATGTGAAAATCTGATGTTGTCTTAGGTCATATTTATGCAGAAATATAGCAGGGCTCACACACTTTCAAGCACCACTGTATAGACAGCAGTACCTTGGTTCTAGACCACCTCGGAACTTGACAAATTCGGTTTATGATGCATTTTGATTAGAAAAAGTCACAGTTCTTGCAGTTTGCTCGGTACTTGGCACACTTTCTTAAACTTGTATGAGTTGAGCCCCATGATTAGTTTCAGCCAAAACTCGATTCAGTGATTCAGAGATTCAGTCTCACTATATATAAATAGCTCTTTCTCAGTGAAGAGCTCCAATGTTTATCTTATTGTTTTTTTTTTTTTTTACATCTACAGTACTGTATTCTTGGTGCAAATAAGTATCCACTGTTCTTAAAATGGTTGTTAATTACAGCCAACCGAAAGGAAATCAAAGACCAATTCCTCCAGATCACTTTCAAGCTGAGCAGAGTTCACCAATAGAGTAAGTGTTTTAGAGTAAGTACTTTTCACTTTCCATCCATGACTCACTAAATTACATAAGATTTTCAACTCTTTATTATAAAGTAAGGTTTGTGTTAATAATTTTTGGCCAACTGTAAGTTGATATATAAGTGTTTTAAACAATAATGTCAGCTCCGCTATGATAGAGTATATACTAAATTAAATTAATCGGTTCATGATACATTTTACTTATTATTGATTTGTCGGAACATATCTCTATCGTAAATCAGGGAGCACCTGTACAATACAACTATGTTAATGCACATAATGCCTTATACAGTGTGGATTTTCTAGGGGGCTGGAACAAATGAATTCAATTTACATTATTCCTTATGGGAAAAATTTGCTCGGTACAAATGATGTTCAGTTCTTGACAAGCTCTGGAATGAATTAATGATGAGAACTAAGGTACCACTGTATTCATTAATCAACCATCCAACATGTAACATTTAAGAGAGAGGAGGAGAAAAAAAAAAAAAGTTCTTCATTCATGAATGATTTCTCTCTCTCTCTCTCTCTCGTGTAGTCCTGATCTGAATGACTCATACAGCTTGAGCTCTGGAAACACCCTGTAGTAAGGGTTTTGCTTTCACTCCATCATTCTGTACTACACAGACAGAGAAGGAAGGAAAAAATATAAATAAATAAAAAATAAAATAAATGAGAAACAAAGAAGGTGAGAGAAAGTAGAAACAAATTCAAAATTTAGTAATACAGAGACAGAGAAACATGAGGCTTAGACAAAGGAATATGTAAGAGTTCAGCTTGATGTAGGTAGCACAAAGCAATGTCAACACACACACACACGCACACGGCAGTTTGTCTGTCATTCATATCATTTTGGAGACTGTCCACTAATGTAATATTTATATAGCTAATTAATTATACAATTACACTTAGCACAAAAACACCTATCTAAAGCAAATCCTTTGACTCTTAGGGACAGCTCTCCCACCCATACACACACATCAACTACTACACAAGTTACACATAGATTCCAGAAACCCCACTTTGTAGACATAGCACGTATCACACCAAAACACACCTTTCCTGAGTGCTGTTCTGCTGTGAGGAGGAAACAGTATGCCCTCAACACACGTCAGCTGAAACATAACAGCGATGGAGACTGTGTTTTTCATTAAAGGATTTCAGTGTATATTCACCAGAGAATGCTGGTGGAGTGCTTATTTATTTTAATAATTAGTATTAATTGTCATGTTTACTTCAATAACCTGCATTATTCAAGTGATGTGTGAGTGAGAAATATGTGAATCTTTGCTTTCAGTATCTGACCCCATTGTGCAGCAATAACTGAAAACAAACATTTCCGATAACTGCTGATCAGTCTTGCACATTGGCTTGGAGGGAGTTTAGTGCATTGACCCATGCTTCAACTCTAATTTTAGCTCCTTCCACAAGCCTTTAATTGAATTACTATCAAGACTGTGACTTGGTCATTCCAAATAATGTTTTTTTCTTCTATAGCCATTCTTTGGTTGAACAACTTGTATGCTTAGCGTCACTGTCTTGCTGCATGTTACAGAATTGGATTATGTATTGTATTGCACTACTGTCAGTATTGATCTGTATGCTGTTGTTATATTGTCAAAACAACCTGCTTTGTGTGATCTTCTGTCAGTGTACTACATTTGATAAAAAACAATGTTGTACTTTGACCTTCTAAACAGGTTTATTCAATTTATTAACATCTGGTATAAGAAACGGTACACTGTAAGAACAGGAGAAGCTGAATATGAGCATGTGTATAAAAGAATGTGACTGATAGATCCGTGTTCTTTAAACATCACAGGCCGCTCACTCGCACCTCATTGTCATCCCATTGATTAAATCACCTGACTCTAATTTCATTCTCATTTAACTGCTAATCATAGAGGTTCACATACTTTTGCCACTCACAAATATGGAATATGTAATCATTATCCTCAATAAATATATGGCCAACTATAATATGCTTGTCTCGTTTGTTTAATTGGATTATCTTAACCTACTTTTAGGACTTGTGTGAAAATCTGACGATGGTTTAGGACATAATATGCATAATAATACATGAGAGGGAGTGCTTTAACGTGAGATATTGGCACGGGTGTGATGCGGTCGTAGGCACAAGGCGGCAGTAGACCCATGCCAATATCTCACGTTATACCACAGTTTCGTTATTGCCATTTATTGTTAGATTTTAAGATAAAGAGGACAGGAAAAACAATTTGTTTATCACCCATCCGTGAGGTAAAATAGTTCCATTCTATCGTTACCCCGCGGCTAAGACCTTCAGTCATTAAAGTTGAGGAACAGAATTACCGGTGTTATAACCCGGTTATAAGATCACGGTATTATAACCAAAGTCTAAGATTATAAATTTGTATGATGAAGCTCTTAATGTTAATCTTATCAGTCAGAAATGTAATGGTGGACTAATGCAGTAGAGCAACAGGAGCGTCGCTGTATTAAGAGCTGGACTTGAACATCTGGACGCATGTTTAATGAAAGACACGTTGAGTTTAACTCCAGCAAACAACGTCTTGTGGGTGATGAAGCTGATTAATTTTTTGTTGATCAGATTAAAACTGATCTTCAGTCTCGATGCTCTTCAGTCGAGCTGTGAATCCATTAAGAGTCTGGGATGTTTGATTTAAAGGACTGACTTTGATTTAAAGGACTGTTTCGCTTTTCCAGTACAACGTTTGGCTGATGTTGATCATTAATAGCTTCATCTTCCAAAATTAAATTGTTTTCAAAACCAATAGATTTGCCATGAACTAAACTAATTGATAAACTAATTGTAGCTTTCATTTCGACTGTGTTTTACTAATTATAACTTGATTTGTAAGGCTGGCATCGTTGCTAGGTTACGTGTGTATGCTGCAGCGTAACACTTACAGTGACAAATATCGTCAATAAAATCTCACGAAAATCGTCTCTCAGCCAATCAGATTGCAGGGGTGGAACTAACTGTGGTATAATATAGTATATAGCCTACTCTACTTCAATAACATAGTATAGTTGAATTAATGATGTCAGACAGTAAGAACCCAAGATATTCCTTGTTTTCAACTCCTTCAATTCAACTTCATTTAATTTATTAATAAACATCCATTCCTTGCATTCCTGCAAAAATGAGAGAGTAATGAAGTGAAAAAACAAAACTAAATAATGATGTGATTTCAGGTAATGTCAACAGGTGATTATAATCATGATATGGTACAAAATTCAAAACATCCACAAAAGGCTGAGTCTTTGAGGAGCAAAGTTAGGTACAGTATCTCCAGTTTGTGGAAAAGCATGAGAAAATTATTGAAATGTAATAAACAATGTTCATCAGAGAAAGATTGTAAGGGATTTGCTTATTTCTCCCTCTACAGTGTATAATATTAGATACAGCAGGATCGATCAGAATCGACCGATTTTCAACCCAAATATGCGATCATCAATATTTCTCTAATTTAGCCGATCCTAGGCCAATCAGTGGCACGAAACGAATGAGCCATATTTTGCGAGGTAATTTTGCTGCAGACCTGTGCAAACCCAATTTCTGTATTCCGATCTAATTTCATCTACAGTGGTGCTTGAAAGTTTGTGAACCCTTTAGAATTTTCTATATTTCTGCATAAATATTACCTAAAACATCATTACATTTTCACACAACTCCTAAAACTAGATAAAGAGAACCCACTTAAACAAATGAGACAAAAATATTATACTTGGTCATTTATTTATTGTGGAAAATGATCCAATATTACATATTAGTGAGTGGCAAAAGTATGTGAACCTCTAGGAGAAGCAATTAATTTGAAAGTGAAATTAGAGTCAGGTGTTTTCATTCAGTGGGATGACAATCAGGTTTGAATGGGCACCCTGTTTTATTTAAAGAACAGTGATCTATCTCCAAAGGGCCATCATGTCTCCAGAAGCCGTCCAGGAGGCCATCTTGTCTTGCCAGGCCTTTTTGGGGACCACCTGTTCCAGAGGGGGCCTTCCCGGAGCCCTGTATTCCAGAGGGGCCACTCCAAAGGTGCCTTCGCAGGCAGTCCACCTCCGCCTCCACATCCACCCTCTGAATCTTCAAGGGACCCGCCTGACCGGCGGGTGAGGTCTGGTGAGGTCTCAACGGCACGTTCTGCCAGCGATTCCCTATTAAACGCAGCTGAGCGGGGATCGGGGCTTACAAAGCGTGCCGGGAGTGGAGACGAATGATTTGCTTCCACAGGCAAAGCTCTTAAATAGCCAGAGGAAGCAGGTGAGGATCATTAGCTGTAATCAACCGCCTTACTGACGGGGCGACCAATTACAGAAGCTGCCACAGATGCCGCCGGCAAAAGCAGCTCAACGCTGGCCACTAGCGTCGAGCCAGAGGCACCTGTGACAGTTTTTGATCATTTTTAATATATTTTGTACTTTCTAATAAATATGATTTATATTTGTCCAACCGGGACCTGCGACTCCGTCTGCCTTTGTCCACGCCGCCATAACAGTTGTCTTGCGGTAGCTGGTATAAGTCCAGTTCTTGTTTTTGGTTTGTGTTATGTCTTCCGGTAAGTCCGCTTTTGTGTTATGTCTTGTGGTTACTGGTATTAATCCTGCATTTGCTCATTAGTTACATTTATCCCTCACGGAAAGCCAGTATATATTGTGCTTTGCGGTAGATTCACTTATGCTTTTGTTTGGCTTGTGTTCGTGTATGATTGCTTTTAATTAAGTTTGTTTTGCTTAAAATAAAAGCATGGTCATTATTATTGAACCTGTGCTCATCTCCGTTCCTCCCGTAAGGGCCAATCGTGACAGCATAGCCCGCCCAACTAAGAAGACGGCAGGTTTTCACACTACCCTGGTTCGGACAACGTGGGCTGAGCTGTCGGAAAGGTTTAACAGTAATCCCGTCTATGCAGAGAATTTTTCCGGCAGTGCTAAGCCTACTTGCGCCAGTTTCCCCACTACACGGATTTAGACTGGCCTACGCTCATGTTGGGGACCAGTGACCAGCTATTCAAGAAGTTGTGGGAGAGAGATGGTCTCCCCGTGGAAAATAAGCTGGAGTCCTCCAACCGCCCATGCTTGCCCTCGTTTGATGCAAATCTGCTGGATCCCCAGCTTACCAGCAGCCGGGAGGTACAGTCCAAGTGTCAGTTAGCGCGTTATAGCCCTAAATTGGAGCATGTTAGCTCCGTATCTGAGCACGCCGCGCCTGTAAACTGTGTAGATGAGCAGTTAGAACTTAGTAGCCCAATATTTGGGCCCTCTACCTTTGTGTCTGAACATGCTAGCTCCGTACTTGAGCCGATAGCATCCCGTAGTCTTGTTTTTGAACCCGCTAGCTCAGTACTAGAGCCGATAGTGTCCCATAATCTTGTGTCTGAACAAACTAGCCCAATACTTGAGCCGATAGCGTCCCATAGTCTTGTGTCTGATCACATTAGCTCAGTATCTGACTCGTTAGCCGTGCATAGTTTTGTTTGTGAGCACGTAGCACCTTCTGGTTTCATATCCAAGTATGTTGATGCTGTGTCTGATTTCGCAGAGCCCGAGTCAGGATCGGTTGTATCATATATTTCTGAATGTGAGAGAGTAGTGCCTTCTGGTTTCGTATCTGAGCATGTTGATGCTGTGTCTGAGTTCGCTGATTCCGAGTTAGAATCGGTTGTATCATACAGTTTTTGTATGTGAGCGCGTTGCACCGTTTAGTTTTGTGTCCGAGCATGTTAGTGCCATGTATGAGTTTGCGGATCCCAAGTCTGAATAGGTTGAATCATATTGTTCTGTATGTGAGCACATCATGCCTTCTAGTTTTGTATCCGAGCATGTTGATGCTGTTTTTGAGTTTGTGGATACCGTGTCCAAATCCTTAGTCTTGTGTAACTCTGTATCTGAGTGCGCCGTGCCCTCTGGTTCTGCAGTTGAGCACGTTGACTCCGTATCTCCGCAGGTCACGCAACAAAGTCTCACATCTGAGTTTGTGGTAACTCCGTAGTTTTGTACCTGTTCGTGTTAGCTCTGGTTCCGTGCACTTTGGTTCTCTCAGTTCTGTACCGGTAAACATTGCGGGGACTCTCACGCCACCTTTGCGCCGACCTCAGCTCCACGGACATTTGCGCCTGATCCCGTGCCAGCACCAAGGTCGCCTGCTCCCGTGCCAGTGCCTAGGGCGACCGTTCCAGTAGCTATGCCGAAGGCGACCATTCCAGTTGCCGTGCCGAGGGCAACCGTCCCCGTGCCAGTACCTGCGCCGAGGGTGTCTGTGCGAGAGGCCGTGAGTCCCTGAGAGGCCTTGCCAGAGGCCATTTGTTTGCTGGAGGCCGTTTGTTCCCTGGAGGCAGCGTTTTTGAAGGGCAGCGTTTTTTGTTTCTGAGTAACGCTCCTCTTCCCCAGGCGCTGTCCTGACAGAAAGCCCCCAGACAAGGGGAAGGGGCCCGAGGGGCCTGGCTTTGTCTTGGACTCCTTTGGGGTGGGGGGGTGGGGGGGGGTTTGTCACGCTTCGCCCTGAACTTTGGCTTGCGAATCCTTCTTCTTCTTCTTTCGGCTTCTCCCTTTATCAGGGGTCGCCACAGCGAGTTAAACTTTTCCACCTCACCCTGTCCTCCACATCCTCTACTCTCACCCCAACTCCCTGCATATCTTCATTTACCACAACCATATAACTCCTCTTTGGTCTTCCTCTCCGTCTCTTGCCTGGCAGCTCCATCTCCAACATCTTCCTACCAATATATCCACTATCCCTCCTCTGCACATGTCATCCATCCAGACAAACCATCTCAGTCTTCCCTCTCAAACTTTGTCTACCAATTTTCCAACCTGTGCTGTCCCTCTGATGATTTCATTCCTAATCCTGTCCTAAATCCTGTCCTATCCTAAAGAGAACCGCAACATCTTTTATAACTTATATAAATTTGTTATAACCTTTTGAATTTACCGCCTGGTGTGAGAGTTTCATTCAAACAAAGGTCGAGAAACATAACTTTGAATTCACTATTCACACCTAGACTGATCAATTTCTCTTTTCCCTTTTCAACTGGTTTCTGGATCTACCAGTCCACAAGCGATCCGGTGGTGCCCTGTTAAATATTAATCCATTTAAAGTGTAGTCTTAGGTTTGCTACACCTTTCATATAACTCATCGTAGGTCTTCTGCTTGGCCTTCGCTACCTCCCTCTTTGCCCTGTGCTGCATCTCCTTGTACTCCTGCCTACTCTCTATAGTCCTGTCTCTGTCCCATTTCTTCTTTGCTGACCTCTTTCTCTGAAAAACCTCCTGCACTTCCTTTTTCCACCACCAGGTTTCATTTCATTCATTTCATTTTCAGCCTTTGCCTGTCCAGAAGACACACCCAGTACCTTTCTGCCTGTCTGTCTAATTACTGTTGCTGCTACTACCGAGTCGTCTGAGAGCTCTTTCCTATCACCCAAAGCCTATCTCAGCTCCTCTCTGTACTCCTTACAGCATTCTTCCTTTCTCAACTTCCACCATTTGGTCCTCTGCTCTGCTTTTGTCCTCTTCCTCTTCCTAACCACCATCCTGCACACCACCATCCGATGCTGCCTAGCTACACTCTCCTCTGCCACTACCTTACAATCACCAATCTCTTTTAAGCAACCTCTTCTACATAGGATGTAGTCTACATGTGTGCTCCTCTCTCCACTCTTATAAGTCACCCTATGCTCCTCCTTCTTTTGGAAATATGTGTTAACCACAACAATTTCCATCCTCTTTGCAAAATCCACCACCATTTGTCCTTCTAGGTTCCTATCCTTAACACCAATAGTGCCCATCACTTCATCATCTCCTTTATCACCTTCACCAACATGACCATTGAAATATGCACCAATCACCAGTCTCTCCTCCCTGGGAATGCTCTCAACCACTTCATCTAACTCCCCCCAGAATCTCTCTTTCTCCTCTAATTCACAACCAACTTGTGGTGCATAGCCACTAACAACATTCACCATTACACCCTCAATTTCCAGCTTTAAACATATTATCCTATCTGACACCCTTTTCACCTCAACGATATTCTTTACATAGTCCTCCTTCAGGACCACACCAACTCCATTGTTCATTTTATCCATTCCATTTACCTTATAGATGGTATCCTACAATTACAGACTGTAGCCCATAAGTTTCTCTAAATACTTTGTTAGTCCCCTTTACTCTGTTCTCCAATAGGCAGGACCCCCACAGGACCACCACAGATCAGGTACTATTTGGGTGGTGGATCATCGTTTACCAGTGGCACGCGTCTGTCTCCTGACTCCTCGCCGCCGCATTACAGTGGTCCATGTAGTCTCTCTAAATCGGCCAGTGTGAGCGTGTTTGATTAGTGCAGTTGTGTAACTTTGGTCCTGTGCTGGATATAAGTATTGATGCCCACATGTTGTTAAGAAATAAATAAAATAACCTGTCATCTCCCATAAAAGTCAGTAGCATGTGAGGTCTATAGCATGCAAGATTATGCAATTTTGCAACATAGTGGCTACAATCACTAAAAGCAGATGTATTTAAAGAAAAATCACACTTTGCCGTCTGTTTAGCATAAAGTAGTTTTATTATGCTTTGGAGTTGTGTGACAGCCTGTTGCACTGTTAAGACTGTACAGACAGAGGGAGAAATAAATTCTAATTTATATAGGGATACACCAAAATGAACATTTAATTCAACTGATTAGGCATGCATAAACATGGGACAAGAAAAATTGAATGGTCCTTTTTGTCAAGACAGGGTGAGGAAATTAGGATAATTTCCACAAAGTTGTATGAATATGCGGAAGACTTAAAAATAAAATGAAATGATTGAATTACATTGCACCTGTTGTTTTGTGTCTCAGGTGTTAAATATATATTTAATTATGTAAATGTACTTTTTATAAATTTCAAATATTAATACTTTGACTCTTACTAGTAACAAGGCTAACTTATTTTGTAACAAATAATCGGTTTCCATTCTCATGATAGCATGCATTAGAAATTAGCATGGTAATGGTGTTGATATATTGGTAAATTATCACCCATGTCAATATTGTGTTCATTAACATTAGCACAGAAGGAGACATCTGAAAACAATAAAGGCCATTTTTGATTAACACAACAAGCGCCTCTTGAAAGACAATATCCCAATTTCTCAGGAAGCATAGTCAGTGCTACAGAAACAGGTAAGCATGCACAAGGTACACAATATCTCCCTAGGTAAAGGTTATCATAATCAGGAGAGTATCCTACATTAGAATTGCTAATGGTACTTAATGACAGAACTGCAGAATGAAATGAAGGGTCCAAAGTGTGGGAGCCATCACAAGCATAATATTTCTTCAACAAGTTTACATGATACACATACGTTTTAGGACTCTTATCCTGGGTAACAAGCACATAATTAAAATCATACTAACAATAGATTGTTCTTCACTTTGTAAGGAATAGTGGATCGAGACTGAAGAGGCCAAGAGGCCTGGAGAGATCCAAACTCTGGCAAGCATGCAAGAACGTCATCTCGAGGCTAAAACAAGTGACACACAGCTTTCCTGTCATAATGTTGTTTCAGTTCCTCCTCTGATGAGCAAATTATGAGCAAGATTCACTCTGTCCCACAGTGAACAAACAAACAGACACTGATTGATTCTGTGAGGGTGGAGCAGGTGACAGTCACTGTACATGTAGTGCCTTAAGGGGTATTCAAACTGAATACCTAAACAGAAGCCGTGATGAACTGAACCCACACAGCATCCAGAACAACAATCAGCACAAGAGGTACCCTCTCATCCCAATCCTTATCGTCTTGTAAGCAATAAGTCCACAGCATGCGTTTCAGCATCTGATGGAACCATCCCAAAGTGACCTGTAGCTCAGAATGGAGTTGTTCCACAACTTGACACACGACACGTGTTAGAAATCTGCATAGCTGGCAAATTAAGTAGTTTTGATACATTCATGTGCATCTTGTATATTCCAGTATGACAAGTGCAATGTTAGTGATTGGTGAGCATCAGCACATGGCTGTGAAATGGACATACAATTTCAAACATTGCCTTTAAAGCCATAGAAGAAGTTGGTGCTAAGCACTTCCTGACCAGTACTTCACTTTTAATAATGCAAGCCACAGAAGGTTTCATAAGGTGGGTCATTTATGCACAAGGAATCAGAAAAATCAACCATCTCCTTTAATTTATTTTGTCCATACATTGCCACAAAAGCAGGGAACACAAGAGAGTACTGCTGTGCTATAAAATCACCACTAACAGCATGGAAATCGGGCAAAAACTCAAGTCCTTGACTCCAACTGTTTGGACATTGCATTTCATTAATTATGTTATTTTAGACTACCGTATTTTTTGGACCATAAAGCGCACTGGATTATAAGACGCAATATCAACGATCGGCTGCTAACGGGTATATTTTAATACATAAAGCGCATAAGACGCATGAAAGGTTATAAGACGCATGAAATGAAACAAAACTCTTAAATTCACTCGGAAGCTCAGTTTGGTCTTGTTTACCTGGCGCAGGGCGTCTTCTTGGTTCCTCCACTTCCGTATCATTGATTCATTAATGTTGAATTCTCTTGCAGCTGCTCTATGTCCATGTCGTACTGCGTGACTGATAGCGTTGAGTTTGAAATCCGCTTCGAAAATAAATGAATGAATGCACGTACCCTAATGCTGAAGCACATACCGTATTACTCAGCGATGTTTCCTGACTACGGTGGCCGTGAGCTTCGTAACCTACCAAGACAGTGATAAAACATTTTGACAGATTTATGAGCGCCGTGTACTATCTACAATCGGTTCTAGGTCAGAAGGCTCAACCAGAATTAATTCATACATTAGACACACCGCATTTAAAGGCGCACTATCGATTTTTGAGAAAATTAAAGGATTTTAAGTGCGCCTTGTGGTCCGAAAAATACGGTACATCGTATTGTATTTATTTTCTAATAATAATACAGTGGGGCAAAAACGTATTTAGTCAGCCACTGATTGTGCAAGTTCTCCTACTTATAAACATGAGAGAGGTCTATAATTTTCATCATAGGTATACTTCTACTATGAGAGATAAAATGAGAAAAAAGCAGGAAATCACATTGTAGCATTAAAAAAAAAATTGACAAACAAGCAAGATTTCTGGCTCTCACAGACCTGTAACTTCTTCTTTAAGAAGCTCTTCTGTCCTCCACTCATTACCTGTATTAATGGCACCTGTTTGACCTCGTTATCTGTATAATAGACATCTGTCAACAGCCTCAAACAGTCAGACTCCAAACTCAACCATGGCCAAGACCAAACAGCTGTCGAATGACACCAGGAAGAAAATTGTAGACATGCACTAGGGTGGGAAGAGTGAATCTAAAATAGGCAAGCAGGTTGGTGTGAATAAATCAACTGTGGGAGCAATTGTAAGAAAATGTAAGACATACAAGACCACTGATAATCTCCCTCGATCTGGGACCCCACACAAGATCTCATCCCGTGGGGTCAAAATGATCAAGAGAACGGTGAGCAAAAATCACAGAACTACACGGACGGAGCTGATGAATGACCTGCAGAGAGCTGGGACCAAAGTAACAAAGGCTACCATCAGCAACACTACGCCAAGAGGGATCCTGCAGTGCCAGGTGTGTCCCTCTGCTTAAGCCAGTACATAACCAGGCCCATCTGAAGTTTGCCAGAGAGCATATGGATGATCCAGAAGAGGATTGGGAGAATATCATGTGGTCAGTTGAAACCAAAAAATAACTTTTTGGTAAGAACTCAACCTGTAAATTATAAAGGGACATTCACACCTACAGTGGGGAAAAAAAGTATTTAGTCAGTCACTGATTGTGCAAGTTCTCCTACTTAGAAAGATGAGAGAGGTCTGTAATTTTCATCATGGATATACTTCTACTATGAGAGACAAAATGAGAAAATAAATCCAGGAAATCACATTAGAGAATTTATTTTTTATTGAATTGTAAATTATGGTGGAGAATAAGTATTTGGGGTCAAAATCATCATGAGAATGGTGAGCAAAAATCCCTGAACTACACGGAGGGACCTGATGAATGCCCTGCAGAGAGCTGGGACCAAAGTAACAAAAGCTACCATCAGTAACAAACTATGCCAAGAGGGACTCAGATCCTGCAGTGCCAGGCGTGTCCCCCTGCTTAAGCCAGTGCATGTCCAGACCTGTCTGAGGTTTGCCAGAGAGCATATGGATGATCCAGAAGAGTATTGAGAGAATATCATGTGGTCAGATGAAACCAAAATAGAACTTTTTGGTAAAAACTCAACTGGAGAAAAAAGAATGCTGAGTTGGATTTCTAGAACAGCATACCTACTGTGAAGCATGGGGTTGGAAACATCATGCCTTGAGGCTGTTTTTCTGAAAAGGGGACAGGACAACTGATCCATGTTAAGGGAAGAATGAACGTTGCCATGTATCATGAGATTTTAACCCAAAACTTCCTTTCATCAGTGAGAGCACTGAAGATGGAACGTGGCTGGGTCTTCCAGCATGACAATGATCCCAAACACACCGCTCAGGTAACGACGGAGTGGCTCCGTAAAAATAATTTCAAGGTCCTGGAGTGGCCTAGCCAGTCTCCAGACCTCAACCCCATAGAAAATTTATGGAGGGAGTTGAAAGTCCGTGTTGCCCCAAAACATCACTGCTCTAGAGGAGATCTGCATGGAGGAATGGGCCAAAATACCAGCTACAGTGTGTGCAAACCTGGTGAAGACTTAAAGGAAACGTTTGACCTCTGTCATTGCCAACAAATGTTATGTTACAAAGTACTGAGTTTTAACTTTTTTTATTGACCAGATACTTATTTTCCACCATAATTTACAATTAAATTCTTTAAAGTTCCTACAATGTGATTTCCTGGATTTTTTTTCTTAATTTATTTTGTCTCTCATAGTTGAAGTGTAGCTACGATGAGAATTACAGACCTCTCTCATCTTTCTAAGTAGGAGAACGTGTACAATCAGTGGCTGACTAAATACTTTTTTGCCCCACTGTATTAACCAAGGAAAATAATCCAAATTCATGCTTGACAAATGTAAGTCTTTACAATTTCTTATGACAAGTAATTATTTTCCACCACGTTTGCTATAACTTATTTAATGCTGATTTACGATGGCCATATCGAGATTCAAAGTAACTGAATTCAAAGCTTTTTTTTGTACACATTGTGCCAGCATAAGCCTTTGCTCAAAGCAGGAGTAGCTCTACCCTTGTGTAAATAAGGTTTCTGCCACTTGTTTGCATAGATTAAAAATTATATAAATAGGACGCACAGAAAACAAAGTAAGTGTACACTGAAGAAGCAAGGAAAGACACAATGTAGAAAAGAACAGAAAAAATACTGCAACACAGACAAACCTACTAGATAACCTCCACTCCAGAACATTCCAGGATTGATTCCTTAACTAAGCCTTGGTTGACTTGGTAGTGTACTTGGGGTCATTGCAGGGGAGTTCAATTATCACCAAGGATCAAGTTCATTTCAAAAAGTCTAACATTCCTGCAATTTCTGTGAATCTGTGATGCCAGTTACATCCCCACATCATCACTGACCCACCTCCATGTTTGACTATGGGGACAGTATTATTTTAGCCATAATCCTAATGACAGCTCATTAGTCTTCACCATGGTAGCAACAAACCTTGAAAACATCCCTGGGTGGTGCTTATATAAATGCATCACAGCTGACGCAAATTAAGAGTCATTATTGAGTTCTCAATGGGTTAGACATGTTTTAACCCAAATTCACGTGAAACAGACTTGCAGTAG
Organism: Ancistrus triradiatus; assembly: GCA_025084515.1. Lineage (NCBI taxonomy): Eukaryota > Metazoa > Chordata > Actinopteri > Siluriformes > Loricariidae > Ancistrus > Ancistrus triradiatus. The sequence continues at coordinate 29,728 of JAJAGP010002618.1, read as the reverse complement.
GTTTTAGAATCAGCAGTATAATACAGGAGTTAAAGAACTAATAAAGTCTCAAATTGGATGAAATGATGTGTTTTGTTGATGAAAATAGATTAAATTAAATACATAAACTAAACATTCTCATATAACCCATGTTGAGGACTGAGCTAAGACCATAATGTCTTTAGAGTGCAATGTATCGTTAATAGCTGGATCGACAGTCATTCAAAGTCTGGCTACCCTCTATCTACCATCTCCCCCCACAAAGTCACAAACATTACACTTCGGAAGGCCAAGGGGCCACCATCTGGGTAGACTCTCCACATCGAGTAATGGCCACACCAACCCCAGTCTCTTTCTCAAACCAACAAAAATTTGAGGATCTGGCTTAACGACCAGATATCCCCTGCATCTCGAAATCATAAACTAAGTCAATGTTAGTTAGTTATTCCTCAGCCAACCGTTCCGATATCCCTAAGTTCTCTTAATGCGCAATGCACCTCGGGATATTTTATGTCGTGAAGAATACATCAGATTTTCAGGGAAAAGAAGACCCCATTTGTCGGCCGCGTACGAAGGAGCCTTCGAAATGGGACTGCCTAAGCACACCGCTATGACGCATTCGGTCTTCAAATGCAGCCTCCGAAGGACACAGCCCCTGAAATGGGATTCAGCTACCGTGTGTGATTGGGTAATCACATACGTTTATGCTGTTCTTTGGTTTTGTTTTGTGCGCGCTGACACACAGCTGCCTCCATAAGCACGAGATGCCGAAAATAAGCGTGTCACATCATCAGTACATTTATTATAAGGGTAATTAGGGCTGTGTGTCAGTGTGCAAAGAGAAACAAAAAAGTCACATAGTAAGTACAAGCATAAAGTCCGCTGTACAGCACGATAAGCCAGAACACAGTGTGCTGCATAATCACTATTGCCACAAATGCACTTATTATATATATATTAGAGCTGTGTGTCAGAGCCAACAAAGAGAAATAAAAAAGCCATGTCTAAGTATAAGCATGAAGACTGCTGTGCAGCATGAGAAGCCGGAACACAAAGTGCTGCATTATCAATACACTTATTATAAGTCAACATGCCCGTAGTTCAGTCATCCAGTTTGGAGGAACATCTCAACTCAGGCAAGGTCTTGGTAAGTTTCTACTTCTTGCCTAGTACTGCCTTGAATGATGCCTCTGATATCTTTTTGCATTCTTTTCTTAACTTGTGCCTTTCCAGAACTTTTTCTAGGAGCTGTTTTTAGAGTACCTCTCCAATTCATTGTATTCACGTTGCCAAGCCAGTTATTTTACTGAAGATTGGATCTACAAACTCTTTGGTACAATCTACAATTCCCTACCATTCCCATTTTTGCGTAGTATGACTGGATTAGATCATGAAGAGCAGCAGCATCAATCAGTAGTGGAAGCACCATAGCAGTGCACAACCTCAACAACAACAACACCAACAAAGGAGTATGCAGAACAGAATCCACGGCAAAGAAAAACATACATGTCCTCAGATAATATGCTCATGTGGAACATGTGGACCATGTATCGGGTCTGAAAAATGTGACTCCACAGAAATGTACTGCATTTCAACTAAACAGATTTAAAGCAGTTATTGGTACAACAAACATCTTTGCACCACCACTATATTGTGCATTAATAGCACACAATAAAACAGCCTCATAATAAACTAATTAGTGTTTTAGAAATAAGAAACACACCAAATGGATGGATATACAGTGGTACCTTGGGTTCTCGATCATCTCGGAATTCGGGTGTCGATGCATGTTGACCAAAAAAATTTGTTTCAATTCTCATTGCACTCAATGCACTTGCTGAAACTTGTGTGAGTCAAGCTACGCTACTCGTTTCTATCTCTTTCTGATTTCATCTCCTCCTTTTTCCCGCCTTTTTGTGCGAAGTCCCTTACACTTGGGTCCGTTATCTCTCCTTTTTTTCGGTGTCCCCCCCAGGCCCCCTGTAACAGTTTCAGCTGAAATTCGATTCACGATTCAGTACACAGTAATTCAGATTCACAATATCTGTTGCTGCATGAAGATCTCATATTTTCATCATTTTTTACTTTATTCTTACATCTACAATACTGTATTCTTAGTGCAAGTAACTCTCAATGGGCCATAATGAGGGATGTATTGACTGCCAACTGAAAGGGAAACAGGAACTTAATGCTCTTGAACATAGGCTGCAGCTAGCATTATCAGCTATGCTAGCACCCTGACTTCACCAATAGAGTAAATGTGCTTTAAACATTTTACTTTCAATCATCACCACTTATCATAGGCCACTCTACCAAACACTCATTAAACTCCTCAGTTCATGATACATTTAACTTATGATGGATTTGTCTGAACATATCCCAACCATAAATCAGGGAGCACAATACAACATTATTCAAATAATGCCTTATACAGTGTGGATTTTCTGGGGAAAGGCTTTACTCAATTTACATTATTCCTTATGGGAAAAATTTGCTCAGAACCAGGGTACCACTGTATCTGTAAGAACCCGTAGCACAGGCACAACAATGTTCTCTCAAATGGAATCAGAGACTGATCTCTGCACTAATTTCACAGACAGAACAATACAACAAAAAACTAGTGAGAGCGACATAGCAATCAAAATCATTATATCACCAGTTTAACCTCTTGTCATGCACTTGATTAAATGTTTGACCCTAATATTTGTCATCTTCTGTCCCTTGACATAGTTGAAAACCTCTAACAAACCTCTGAAAACAAGCCCACTAAAGACACCACTTGAAAAACAAGGTGACACAAATCCTTATTCCTTACCTTAGTGTGAAGCTTAGCCAGCTGCTTGTCATCTAGATGGGGCTGAGTATACACACGCCTCTTGTAGCGAAACTGTAACATAAAACACAGCTACTTTTAGAGGTCACACACTGTGAATAAGTTATTATAGAAAGATCCATGTTCAGAGCACTTATGATGCTCTGTGTGTCACCAGCAGTAAGGAGATGGGAAACTGAGGCAGAGATGGTCATATCAGTGAGTAAACAGATTTCAGCAGAGCATGGAGAGTCAGTGGGGTCAACAAAGCAAGTTATTATGAAGTGGGACAGAAGTCACACAAAAACATGCACACATACAGTTTGTGAAAGATGCTGATACTAAACGAGAACAGCTTGATTTAAGTTAATTGATGTTGATTTAGAAGATAATTACCAATGAGAATGATTTCTTCAGCTCACGCATCCACTCATACTGAACATAAAATGAGCAGCTAACCTCAACCCAGCTAACCCAGCACAACCAACATTGATTTACAAATTATCTCTACTCTATTCATTATATATTGAGTTTAAAACAGTGCAACGAAAAGATTTTAATGTACCTTTTTGCCATATTCATTTTAGTATTTTAGTAACTACATTGTACAGTGATTCTGAATTTGATGTCTGCAACATATTCCAAGTCCAAATGTTGAGAAAGGGGGAATGCTTACCACTATAATATATCACCTGTCTCTGAACAACATTCTGTATTTTAAAAGCTGAATTACTTATTCTTGTTTAATATGAGACTTAGACTATATTTAGCTTTTCAACAGTCCGGGGTCTCCACTGACGTATTTGCACTTCATAATGCACCAGATACTGTAACTATGAAACAGGTGGAACTGCAGACAGGCCATTCCCACACTGACACTCTCCGGCTACAAAGTCACACATGTGCAATGTGTATTATTTGACTTTATGTAATTTTTCTCAATGTGCAAGTGCAATGGCATAGGGCGGCATTGGGGCACACAGCTCCAATACCCCCGGTTCAATCCCGACCTCAGACTCTGTGTTAAGTTTCCCCGTGTTCATGTGGCTTTACTCCAGGTACTCTGGTTTCCTCCCACATTCCAAAGACATGCCTATTAGGCTAACTGCTCTCAAATACACTGTCTATGTTTGCTCCTGCCTTGAGCCCTATAGTGCCAGCTAGGCACCGGCCTATCCGCAACCCTGACCAAGTTTAAGCAGAGAAGAAAATGAATGAATGACTGTCTTCTTTGGCAGCATATTTTGCCCCAAATTGCTTATGTTCCTCATTTTGTTTCCATCAAGGGTGTTAAGGTTAGCTGTGCCATTGTCTATAACAAACCCTCATACTACAACAGATGCTGGCTTCCAAATTTACTTTGGTAACAGTTGGGGTGATCCTGTTCCACTTTGGCTCTAACATCCATTGTTTTCAAGCCATCGGCCTTGTCTACTAGGTAGAATACAAAACACTTCTGTAAGGCACTCTGGAGAAGGGTATCTGCTAAACGCTGTAAATGTTTTGGAACTGGGTTTGTACATCAGCACAGCCAATCCCTAAACAGCTAACATTACAGATCAAATCTGCATAGATAACTTAAATGCAGCTTACACCAGAATCAACAGGTCTTGGATATTGACTATATCATATAGTTTAGTTTATAGTGTACCTTAAGAGTCGGGCTGTGGTAAATAATCAACACAGCAATATATTTTGATATATTTAGTTTCAGCTCAAAGTATCGATTTTTTGAAGACATTTTAAATGGGGTGTGAATTACAATCTCTGGTCCAGTAGAAGTCGCAGTAGAGCATTTTAACACAATTTGTCTGATGAATTATTGATGAGATTTAGTGCTTTGGCCATCCGTTGTTTAGTTTCGGTTTTCTCCTTCGTTCTCTTTGTTAATTAATAAATGTGGTTATTATTGTTGAACCTGCCTTTGTCTCCGTCTTTCCTGTTAGGACCCGTTGTGACAGTGTCTCAATGCGTCGTGATATAATCATATCATGACCCATGTATAGTGACGCATATCGTACCGTGAAGTCCTTTCCAATACCCTCCCCTACTTAGGAGACAAAAAAAAACATAATTAATAAATCGTAAGACTTATATAGGAATTCAGTTACGGAGATGCAACTTGTGTACACAGTCTAACCTCTCTACAGCAGTATGTGCCATATGTGGCAAGCATTTTATCAAACTGTGTAGTTACTCTTTGACCTTTATGCATTTATGTGACAAGATTTTGCTGTTGCACTTTAATTAGTAAAGCTCATTAAAATGGTCTATGAAATAATTTACTACTCTCAGCAATTCCCTATAAACTAATAATATCTTATATAGTATAGCACAGGCCTAAAGGATAATTATGTCCTGTTCAGATCCTTATGATCTGCTCAGTGACCTCCTAGGCTTCAAGAAAAAGCCTAAGATTTTAAGGTATTAACATTTATGTTATTTTAATGAATTAATATAATGATTCACCATAATATAAAAAATTCATTTCAAAGAATCACCTTACTTCTTGGTCTTTTTTCTATTTAATCTCTCCATCAGTTTTATTAGTTGTGTTGTTAAATTTTGCCTGGAAGCAAAAAAGATGAAGATTTCAGTTAGTTTAAAGCTTTTTCATGGTCACAGAGATTAATCATGATCTGGATTTAATATAATTATGTAAGAATTAAATACAATTTATATGTAGAAGTTAGAGATTTGATGCTGAAACTAAAATCTGGGCTAAAGGTCGAAAGTCTGGGCTAAAGGTCATGATGACTCGAGGAGGGAGAAAAGGGTGGAGCCAAGGGAGGATATATTCTAAAAATTGGGAAGTAACCATGAGATAATGTCTGAACCTGAGCTGTATATAATTACCAGGGACCTGTGGCTCCTGGCTTCTCCGCATCACTGCTATATTGTGTAGTTGTCCTTATTGTCTGTACTCTGGAGTGGATGCAATAAAATTGTTTGCTTCTCCACTGAAGCTTTAATGCGGCTTGAGTGTGATTTTTGATTAAGTGAGCAGAATGTATTCTGTCAAAAAACCACGACAGAAAATTGGCGACGAGGATGGGATTTGGAATGGCACGACTGAAAGACACCACATCCGACTGGGGGAACATTCTCCGGACAACTCAAAGAAACTCAGTGGCCACCAGGTAAGCAATTTTATTAAGCCATGTCAGCATCAAGAAGGCAACTTAAATTGCAAATATTTAAGAAGCTGACATCTGAGTAAAATAAGGTTCTGATTAAAAAAAATTAAAAACTGCATGGTCATTCATGGTTGTGTTCAATAATTCATGATTGGAATAATGCATCCAAAAAGGCTCTGGGATAAGGGTCTGTGGAAGTGTAGTAGTTAAGTTACTCCACTTTTGATAACTTAAAATATTCTTAATACACAGTCCAACACATCATCTCAAATTTATTAGTACTATTATGACTACTTACATATCGATTTTCATTTCGCCAGAAATCACATTACTGAACACATTTGTCTGCCATGTTTGTTTACATACACAGCACCTCCCCAACAATTTAGCCTTTTAAAATATAATTGATGTAAAATAACTTCAGATTTTGTCATAGAAAAATCACTTACTGTCAAAACAACTCCAAAATGCTGTTAAACTGCAGATAAAAGGTCAGTAAAGTATTTTTTTCACCTTCTCATGTCATCTCACAAACATGCGTTCAGTGTAACCAGGGGGGTATTTCAGAAAGCAGGTTTTGTGAAAACTCAGAGTTAGTTGACTCAGAGTTTATGGATACTCTAGGTTTTCGGTTTCACAAAGCAAGTTCATCGTTACTTGGAGTCAGTTACTCCGGCAACATACTCCGTGAAGCTAACCTGCTCGCTAGCAGGTTTTACTTCAACTAACCCTGAGTTTCTCACATCGAAGCACAAATACTATGGAGAAATCTACGTCGGGAGAGGCTGATCAGACCACACTTTAATGTTTCATCATTCCCTGATGATTATCTGTGTGAGCCTTAGCGTTTCTCAACAGTCGATCATTTCTTTTAACAATCTTCTCCGCTCTTAATCACCCATATGACACTTCGTGGACACGCCCTGAGTTCGGAGCAAATTATTTGTGTTACGCTCCAGGTTTTTGCCAAGGGGGGTTTTCTATACAAAATCAGTGATGCAGAGCATATTTTTAAAGCAACCGTCTGTCAGGCTTTAGGTCTGTGTATGTCTTGTAAAGTTTTCATGAGTGTACAGTGAGTGCTAGATTTGCCCATGGTGAATATATACAGTACATATAACCATATCCTCTCATAATCAATATTTAGTTCTGTTTGCCACTGATAATTTAAACTGTATCCTTGTATTATCTATCATAGGAGAGTTTGATGATTACAGACAGAAGGTTCCCCTGCCAGCCCTATTCGCTAACCCCTTGACCTGATCCTGAGCCTGACCCGTAGCAATGTTATAACTTGGCTCACTGGAGGACATGAGCCAGGGTAGAGATGACCATTGGGGATCTCAATGACTGGTGATCAGACAATGTCTCACTCATCCAGTGACCATTCCTGATATAAATCCTGACCATATCGCTGATGCAGGAGATGGAAGAGCAGTGAGAGACACAATCTGCTACCATAATTTCTGTTTAGCCTTTCTGATCACCTCCCCAGTGTCAAATAAAAACAATATGCCTGTCTTTTTATGAAGTGTTCTTTATTTCCTGCAAGTACAAATGCAGTACAGAGGTTAATATCTTGTTCTTCAAACAAGTAAAATCATCCACCTGTGGGCACCTCATCCACCTTTAACTGATGTTCCAGCAATTGTATTTCCATTATTGTATTTTATATATGCAGACTTATGTGATACATTTCTAACTTCAATTTTTCAATTTGTTTCTAAAAATACACCTTTTACAGGGAGCTACAGGAACACAAAAAATTACATTGAATATCACAGTGCCAGGTCTAAGTCATGGACCAATTCTGAACCACATCTTACTGAGGTACATTGTGCTGCGGATGGATCCTCTTCCCCATTGTAATTTCCAGCAGCACTCTGTGTGATCAACTGTTATTTTGTTATTTTCAAGGTGTAAACCTCAGTAGGCCTCTGTGTCTTCCCTCTCTGTGGCAGTTGACAAGGTTTCCTCATTGCCTTCCTGCAATACAAATGAGCAATTTTCTGTGGAGTAATGAAAGTACTTACACCTACATGGAGCTCTGTTACGGCTCCACCAGATTACACCAACAGTAACTGGTAGAAAATGGAGAAGACTAGACAGTTAAATTATAACTTTAACTAATTTTACTAATATTGCTAATTTGAACAAGACAATGTACCTAATTGGACTTTTATTTCTACAACAGTGTGCATCACAGTTTTTCAAATATGTAACTCTTAGTCACCATGAAATATGAAGAATCAGAAAGGTAACAGCAATCAATTACAAAGAATTGTACTGCTACAAGAAAATCTGTGTGTCAAGTTGTGCCTAGTAATGGATGGGTGGGCATCACTGATCCCACAGTGGAAAAACGATGAATGTACATAAGTTTATATCCTTAATTTGAATGACTACCCTCTTATGTAGGCCACTGGGTCCTGGGGGGGTGGCTGGATCAGATGAGCTTCCTCCAGGGATGCCTTCAGCAACAGGTCACCCAGTGTTTTGAATGAGGGCCATCTCTTCAGCCTCTGTGAGAGGTGGTGGACGACCCCCACCTGTTTTTTGGCCCTCGACCTTTTTCTATTGGCTATAATGGAGGTAAAATTTGAACACATCCAAAAATGAGCATATTGGGAGATTTATATGTATAAAGTCATATAGGTGTTGCTTTCAAATAGATAATATGAAATACTGTTGGAATGGCTGAACAATTTATTTTTTTCTCTCTTAGGAAATTTCACTAGCTACTTACATATGTGACATTTCCACTGAGTATTATTTAATTAGGTAGGGTAGGCTAAACAACATCATGATTGCATGTAATGATATTATACCTTACCTGTTTGAACGATATTTTGTGTTTCATCTTCAGTTCCTGATAAGTAGCTACATTTTGTGTGTGTTGGGTTGCACCTGCATAAATATACTGCTAAAAAAAATTAAAGCTAACACTTGGGGTTGCTGTTTAAGTGTTCCCTTTAGTTTTTTGAGCAGTATATTAACATGCGCATGCACATGTAAAATAAAATAAGTGGAACATTTGGAATAAAACTTTTTTCAGTTATTACTAACGCCATTGATTCGGACAGCATTTTTTTATTTTTTATTTTTTTTGCGACGCCAGCTCATGTAATTTGGCTACTGTATTAGTTTGTTTTCCTAAATATATGCTCAAATTATCTATACGCACCTATTTCTAACTCCACTGGTTGAAGTGCGAGGATTTAGCCCTTTTTTTTTCCCGGTGCCGTGCTGATCCGTGTTATCTGTATTCCATTGATGAGGGCTTTGTATCTCCACGTGCACGAGCTTTACTCAGGGGTAAAGTAACTCGAAGTTGACTGAACTAAATGTTATCTCTCGTTCTGAAACCGAAAACTCTGAGTTGGACATTTCAGGATTGGTCAACCCAGAGTTCAGATTTGTTAAACCTGCTTTCTGAAATACCCCCCTGAACATAACGTTGTTTAGTTGTTTATTGACTACACAATGCAAGATTCTGTGTAAACTCCTTTGGAGAATTCGTCTAAGAGAAGGCTCCCATAAATTCTGGAGCTTTTACTGTTCTAAAACCGTTATATTCTCATTGGTTAGCAGTTTTATTCAGCCAGTGGAAAATAGCCGATTTCAACATTCACCAGGCAGTTAAGGGCTCAACTGCGTTGGAGGTGCTCACACCGCCATGTAGGGTCAATACTGGTCACTAGTGGCCAAACCGTGACCCCTAATAATTTGTATCTGTAGAGCATAAACCATATTGGTCCTCACGGAACACCACCTCTCATCTCTGACTAGCTCCCACTACTCATTCCCATAACTTCATGCTCTGGCTGATCAAATTTATGCTTCTCTGGATGCTGCAGCATTGCATGTTACACTAATTCTTAACATTTAGTACCATTATACTTCCACTCCACTCTTCAGCATCCTCTTATTTTGATAAACAATCCGGCTCCACTGCCATCTCTCCTAAACATACTCATGCCTCTACATCCCCCCCCCCCCCCCCCCCCCCCCCCCCCCCATGTCCTTGCTTCGTCCTTGCACTATAAACAGCAATAAATCTGCACCAGTATATATTTTGAATTTTAGATGTGGACCAGTCTACTGATTTAACACTAAGTCAATTAAAGTTAAATAAATGAAGATTTATATTTTGTTTTCTGTTGTAGACCATCAGTTAAAGTCAGTCAGATCCATGTGATATAAATTGATGGTAGAATGTAATAGACAATAATAATGGCCACTGTTTAATATACGGTATTCAACTCCACATTGAGAATACACATTTGGAGAACCATGTGAGGGTGCATGGGAATTAAGACGTGTGAATGCATGACAGGAAAGAAAAAAAAAAAAAGCTATTAGAATTTGTAACAAAAGCTATAACACATTATAAAGATGGAGCTTGTAATATTTAAAACAGGTTTCTTACCAAAATACATTCTACTATATAAATAGAAAATCAAATTAGTACACTACCAATTCTATCATTATATACAATGTAATATGAAGTGGATACAGCCAGAACTCCAGAACTGACTTCTTGTCAGTGTTGTTATACCGATAGAAAACCTGTTGTTATCTTGTATATAAGCAAACATGACTGATCACTCACCAAATACAACCAGTTAGCCATATCCATAACCCCACTATCTGAATGTTTCAGAGCAGTGGTTCTCAAAATTTTTCTGCAGTTCCTCCCTTTTGTAGATAAGAATATTTTTGAGCCCACCAATTCCCCACCACCACCACATACACTCCAACACAGGCATACATGTCTGTTGATTCCAAACTCCACTGGAATGTATTTTAAACATTCACACAAAATTCACACAAAACTGCAACTGTGACAAATTGCCTTTACAGCGGAACTATTACAAATTACCTGTATCTTATTACAATGAGAATAAAGCACATGAAGCACAATGAAGCTAAGCACCACTCTTCCATGCAAGCTCCTCAAGTCGAAGCAACACAAGTAATGTCAGTGACCTCTGACATACTCAGCCTCACATGCCATGCCCACACAAACAGAGAGACAGAAAGAAAGCAACACAGATCATCCAGAATGAGGGTTATAACACTCCCACACACAACAGTTCACATGACCAGGTTAGGGCCCAAAAAGGTTGATACAACACTTTCGATGGGCAGTCTCCAAAATAAAGCCTTGGATAATCAATGGCCATTGTATTAAGCACTGCTTAGCATCTTTCATGCAGGTCTGGAATACTAGTGGACTGCAGTCTGTAAAGACAATGGTAAGTGATATGCTGATCCCAGCATATACCTCAATGTGCTGCAATGCCAACAATAACTCAAGATAATCTTTCTACATGGTACTGTATATTGGTACTTCACAAGTTTTTAATTAACAGACAGGATGATCCATCCACCTGTCCTCCTCCTGCAAAAGCACTGCACCAGTACCACTGCCACCATTCTCCAGTTTAAATGGTATATTAAGGTCAGGTGCAGAGAGACCAGAGTAACTACTCAGCAACAACTTAACAGCATTAAAGGCAGATTGGTATAAAAGAGACCACATGAAAGGAGTATTCTGCTGTAACAGATTTCTGAGGGGTAAAACCACATGGGAAAATTTGTTACAAAAGCTTAATAGCAAAAGCTGTAATACACTGTGGCACAGTTTTCCCTAGGTAGGATATAACACCTTTGCCAAACTCACACTTCTTCAATTACAGAACCAGCCAAGCTTCTCAAAGACCTACAAATACTTGCTCCAGCTTTTGTAAATAACATTCCAATGAATAGGAAATGACCACAATATCGTCTAAATATGCACAGTTAAGAGTACCATCCAAGATTTTACTCATTAGCCTTTGAAAGGTGGCCGGAGAATTCCAAAAATCCAAAAGCCATAACTAAGTAATCAATAAGGATATCAACAGTGTTGAAAGCAGAAATCTCACATGCACATGGAATAAGTTGTTGCCAGTATTCTTTTAGTAAACAAGTTTATTAAAAACGTTAGCTTAACCCATACTATCAACACAGTCCTCCAAACAAGGAAGAGGACAGAAGTCGCCTTTAGTGACGGAACTATTGTTCAAGCTAGGCACAGCCAACTAATTTTGTAATAAAATACACAGTTTCCTGTCTCAGGATAGCACATTTATGAGAGTTAACATGGTAAGGGTGCTGGTCAACGACATTAGTAGACCTGGGGACATCCAAAAAATAACTGGGGCCATATTCATAAAGATTCTAAGAATATAGTGAGCTCCTAACTTAACTTAAAAACTAATAGCTAGGAGTTTTAGCTTTAGAGTAATTCAGAATCGATCTGAGACCAAGGAGAAGTCAAAAACATCTCAATGAGGAGGTGGAGTTTATGCTGTTGATTGGTACTCTTAATTAGTGAAATACTGTATAGCATATTATAAGCCATCGAAAAGACAGGAACAGGCTGTTTCTGTGCATGTTACACTAATCACACACACACACACACACACACACAGACACACTGTCATGGATCGCCAGGACTTGGACTCGATTTGTCCTTCTCAGCCACGAGGGGGCGATCCGGACAAGACTTTTGCGGCGCCCCACCGGATGGCTATGCGACCGAGGAAGAAACTAGGGCACTTGCTTAAATTGTTTTCAGCTGTATGCTTGTTAAAGCGATAAGGCCCATTCCTGTTTGTTAGCGCAGTTAAGCCCGCATATGGTTGTTAAAGCGGTAAAGCCCAGTCCTGTTTGATAGCGCGGTTAAACCCGCATATGGTTGTTAAAGCGGTTAAGCCCACTTATGTTTGTTAACATGATAGAGCCCGCATATGGTCGTTAAAGCGGTTAAGCCCGCTTATGTTTGTTAACACGATAGAGCCCGCTTATGTTTGTTAACGTGGTAAAGCCCGTTCGTTATTGGTGCTATGGTTGAGGTTTGTTGTGAGGTCTGTAAATAAAGCAGCATCATGGTAATAATTGTAGAACCTGTGCACGCCTCCTCCTTGCCTATGGACCCCCGTCGTGACAGAATGTCCCACCCTATGAAGGAAACGGCGGTTCCCTAGCTTCCTCATACGACCCTGAACGTTTTGATGGTAATCCAGCCTTTTGCCGGTCATTTATAGTCCAGTGTACTCGATACTTTGAGGAGTTTTCATTTAATACGGAGTATGCTAAAGTATCTTTTGTTTTTCTTCGCCTCTCCGATGAAGCCCTACGTCGGCCCACCATGGTATGGCCGGTGCTCTAGGCTGGGACCGTGGGTAAGTTTTTGAGGAGCTAGAGTTTTGTTTTGGAACCCCACGGGGTTTTAAGGACGGCAGACCGAGGTCCACCTACAGCCCCCAGAACACCGGTTCGTCCATAAGCCATGGGACTCCCCAGTTGTCAATGATAGAGAGGGGTTGGCCAGGTGCAGGCCCGTGTCCTGTAGCCCAGTATTCGGGCATGTGGGTCCCATATTTGAGCACGCCACGCTCATAAGCTCCAAATATGAGCAATTAGCACCCCGTAGCTAAAAACCCGAGCCATTAAAGCCCAATAGTCCCGTCTTTGGATCCACTAGCTTCGTTTCTGAGCAGTTAAGGCTCAGTAGCTCAGTATTTGGGCCTGCTAGTGCCGTAGCTGAGCACGCCACACCACTCAGCTTTAGAAATGAGTCGTTGGGGTCCCGTGGCTCAGTATTTGAGCAAGTAGAGCTCCATAGTCCGTTGATTGAACCTGCTGGCGTCGTAGCTCAGCACGCCTCGTCTGTTAGCTCTGAGGATGAGCAGTTGGCACCCCATAGCTCCGCTTCTGAGCATGCTAGCATGGTAGAGTGTTTCTTGGCATCAGGAAGGAAGGTCTTTGCACACGCTAACCCAGTACTTGAGTTGATTATGTCCCATCGTTTGATTCCAAATCCGAGCATGTTAATACATATAGTTCTGTTTGTGAGCGCGAAGTGCCTCTTGATTCCGCATCCGAGTGGCTAGCACCCGTTAGCTCCACACCTTCACCATTTCGTCCTGTGTCTGGGCGTTTAGTGCCGCCTAGCCCTGTACAAGAGCACGCTGTATCCTTTAGCATGATTGTTGAGCCTCTGACTCCTCATGACCCTGCTTCTAAACCTGTGAGCTCCATAATTGACTTGTTGGTCATGCATAGCCCAGGTGGTCCAGTATGTGAGAGCGTCGTGACTCCTGCGCGACGGACATTCGTGCCGACTCCCGCGCCATGCCCAAGGTCGCCTACTCCAATACCAGCATCAGGGTCAGTTCCAGTTCCTGTGCCAAGGTCCGTTCCTGTGCCCGCGCTGAGGAGGTCTGTTCCAGTTCCTGCGCCGAGGAGATCTGTTCTGGCTCCAGCGCCGAGGGCAATTCCAGTTCCAGTGCCGAGGAGGTCCGTTCCAGATCCAGCACCGAGGTCCGTTCCGGCTACCACGCCGAGGTCAGCTGCTGTTCCAGTACAAGTGTACCAGTACAAGAAATACTGTATAGCATATTATAAGCCATCGAAAACACAGGAACAGGCTGTTTCTGTGCATGTTACACTAATCACACACACACACACACACACACACACACACACACACACACACACACACACACAGTCATGGATCGCCAGGACTTGGACTCGATTTGTCCTTCCCGGCTGCGAGGGTGCGATCCGGACAAGACTTTTGCGGCGCCTCACCGGATCACTATGCGACCGAGGGAGAAACTAAGGCACTTGCTTAAATTGTTTTCAGCTGTTCAAGACTGTATTTAGGCAGGGCCCAAGCTCTCCCACGGTGCGGGACATTGTTTGGGGAGAACAGCGCCGAGGAGGTCCGTTCCAGTTCCAGCACCATGCCGAGGTCAGCTGCTGTTCCAGTAGAGGTCATTTGTTCCCGTGAGGCCCAGCAAGAGGCCTTTTGTTCCCATGAGGCCCAAGGAGAGGCCGTTTGTTCCCGTGAAGCCAAGCAGGAGGTCGTTTGTTCCCGTGAGGCCCAGGAGGAGGCCGTTTGTTCCCGTGAGGCCCAGCAGGAGGCCGTTTGTTCCCATGAGACCCAGCAAGAGTCCGTTTGCTCCCATGAGACCCAGCAGGAGGCCGTTTGTTCCCGAGAGGCCCAGCTGAAGGCTGTTTGTCCCAGAGAAGACTTGCCAGAGGCCGTTCATCCCAGAGAGGCCATGTGGCCTTTGGAAGTCTCTATGCCAGGTAATGCTTTACCACATTCCCCCCCAAGAGTCCGCCCGGAGAGGAAGCCCCCAGACAGGAAAGTGGGGTCCGAGGGGCCCATCATTAATGGGGGGGGGGGGTAATGTCACAGATTGCCAGGACTTGGACTCGATTTGTCCTTCCCGGCCACGAGGGGGCGATCCGGATAAGACTTTTGAGGTGCCCCACCGGACAGCTATGCAACCGACAGAGAAGCTAGGGCACTTGCTGAAATTGTTTTCAGCTGTTCAAGACTGTATTTAGGCAGGGCCCTAGCTCTCGAACGGTGTGGGACATTGTTTGGGGAGTAGGCTCCCTTTTCAGATGTTGCGACGATAGAACTTTCTTACGACACAGTTATGTTCAGATCTGTCAAATGCGGTAAGCCCGTTCATGTTTGTTAGCACGGTAAAGCCCACGTATGTTTGTTAGCATGGTAAAGCCTGCATAAATTTGTTAATGAGGAGAAACCCGCTTATGTTTGTTAAAGCGATAAAGCCTGTTCATGTTTGTTAATGCGGTAAAGCTCGTTCATGTTTGTTAGCGCGGTTAAGCCCGCATATGTTTGTTGAAGCAATAAAGCCTTTTCATGTTTGTTAATGCGGTAAAGCCCGTTCAAGTTTGTTAGCGTAGTTAAGTCCTCATATGTTTGTTAAAGCGGTAAAGCCTGTTCCTGTTTGTTAGCGCAGTTAAGCCCGCATATGTTTGTTAAAGCAGTAAAGCCCATTCCTGTTTGTTAGCGCGGTTAAGTCTGCTTATGTTTGTTAACGCGGTAGAGCCCACTTATGTTTGTTAACACGATAGAGCCCGCTTATGTTTGTTTACGTGGTAAAGCCCATTTGCTATTGGTGCTATGGTTGAGTTTTGTTGTGAGGTCCATCACTACCCTCAATAAAGTAGCATTATGGTAATAATTGTAGAACCTGTGCACGCCTCCTCCTTGCCTATGGGCCCCCGCCATGACACACACAAACACACACACACACTTTTTTTTGTTTTATTTATTAACAATTGGATAGCATATGAGCTGCAGAGAAAAGTCTCTGCTCTTTTCACCAATCTGTTTAATGGGTGGGGCTGGTTATTCATTTTGAACATTGTTGCACTGGGTAGGAGATGTGAGTGTAGCTCTATTAAGGTCAACCACAATCATTATTAAACACGACCTAAATGGTAGTCTTTGAATAACTCACAGTTATCAGTGTTTGGAGAAAATTTTTTCTGTATCGCAGTCTTTCGGGATTTTTCTCCTCTGCATTAGAGAGCTTCTAAACCTCCTAAAAGTCCTCCTTCCTACCCCTAACCTTCACCTTAGCAGCTCTTTTAGGGGTTAAGATGCTTTATGAATAACTTTTATCTTTAATAGGATCCACTCCTAATATTAAGAGGGAAACACCCACAGTTTTCTTAGAATTTCACCACAAGGAGCTAATCTTAGCACTAATAATCTTTATGAATATGGCCCATGATTACCTGTGAGAACAGATGAGACATAAAATCAAAGCCTTGAACAGAGTAGACATATTTAGGGAGCCCGAACATTATGTAGGACTTCAGGAGAGCTTTAATGACTGCCTTAGTTTTGACTGTACATAAAGGAATGTCCTCTAGATGAGTGGTTATAAACATCAAGGTTAACAGATAACAATTTATTGAGTGTGTCTTAGGCAAAAGACCAAGGCAATCAGCCAAAATGTGTTAAAACTAATAAAGCTGTAATTAGACTGAGTGGGGTAGGCATAACAGCCTGGTTGGGTTCCCTTCAACTTGTCACACATGGCATGTGCCACAGAACAAGTGACATGCATATTCATAGCTGGCCAACTGAAGTACTTTAATGCACACATGTACGTCTCAAAGATGATCATGGACAAGCGCCAGTCATGATTGCAATATGCGATATTATGCAAAGGCATATGAATGCCTGCAAGCTCCACTTCCTGAATTAACACAATACTGCTAAGAAATGTCCAAAACCATTTTAGTGCTTGCCCAGAATCAAGGAATGAGCTGCACTAGTGTCTCAAAATCTC
Organism: Ancistrus triradiatus; assembly: GCA_025084515.1. Classification (NCBI taxonomy): domain Eukaryota; kingdom Metazoa; phylum Chordata; class Actinopteri; order Siluriformes; family Loricariidae; genus Ancistrus; species Ancistrus triradiatus. The sequence continues at coordinate 12,620 of JAJAGP010002618.1, read as the reverse complement.
AACATTCTGTCTCGCACCATCCTCACTTAAAGACACAAAGTTAATAAGGATAAAATGTTTGAATGCCAGTTCAACTGCAAATTTCAGCAATGGTCATTAAGTCACATGACTCAAAGCATATGTAAGCACAGCTTAATAAATGCATGCCGTCTAGCATTTTTGGTTTTTAGCACAGTACAGGATGCAAAGACATGACCAAGTTCTTGGAAGAAGAAATTTCAATGAGAGTTGGCTAGATGGCACAATGAGAGCTTGGGAATCATAAGCATTAGTGACAGCTTTCTCAAGAGAAATTTTGTGCTCAGTTAAACACAGACTACTTGCTCTGGCAGAGTCTATTAAACTGCTTCCAACAGAAGTAGTTCCTTAAGTTGCTCAAAATGCTCCAGTTTGCTAGCAGTGCACCATTTCTCAAGTAGGACCATTTTATCTCTACCAAATTCCACATACAACCCCAAAATCAGAACAAGTTGGGACAGGATGGAAAATGCAAATTTAAAAATATGGAGTGTTTCTTACATTGACTTTAATTTAACTGCAGACAGTATGAACCCAAGATATTTCATTTTGTCTGGTCAACTTCATTTCAATTGTAATAAACATCTATTCCTGCATTTCTAGTTTGCAACACATTCCAAAAAAGCTGGAACTGGGGCAATTTAGGTCTAGTAATGAAGTAAAAAAACAATTAATGATGTCATTTGCAAACAGATGATGTCAACAGGTGATTGTAATCATGATTATGGTACAAAAGCGGTATCCACGATATGAGTTATTGAGGTGGGCAGAGGATCATGAGTTTATCAAAAAGGTGTAAGAAAATTATTGAAATGTTTCAAAAACAATGTTCCACAAAGAAAAACTGGAAGGTATTTGCATATTTCAGTCCTAACTTTTTCTGATTTGTTGTAACATGTCACCTTGAAAGCAGCTTGTTGCTCTAAGATCTCAATGTACTTTTCTGCATTAATGCTGCCTTCACAGAAGTGTAAATGACCTTTGCCATGAGCATAGACCCAACCCCATACAATGGCAGACCCTGGCTTTTGGACTTGTTACTGATACAGCTTAAACAGGGGGACACGCCTGGCACTGCATGATCTGAGTCTCTCTCGTCAGAGTGCGTTACTGATGGTAGCCTTTGTTATTTTGGTCTCAGCTCTCTGCAGGTCATTTATCAGGTTCCTCTGTGTAGTTCTGGGATTTTTGCTCACTGTTCTCATGATCATTTTGACCCCACGGGATGAGATCTTGCATGGGGCCCCAGCTCAAGGGAGATTATCAATGGTCTTGTATGTCTTCCATTTTCTTATAGTTGCTCCCACAGTTGATTTATTCACATTAACTTGCTTGCCTTTTGTAGATTACACTCTTCCCAGCCTGGTGCAGGTCTACAATTTTTTTTCCTGGTGTCCATCAACAGCTCGTTGGTCTTGGCCATGGTTGAGTTTGGAGTCTGACTATTTGAGGCTGTGGACAGGTGTCTTTTATACAGATAATGAGGTCAAACAGGTGCCATTAATACAGGTAACGAGTGGAAGACAGAAGAGTTTCTTAAAGAAAAAGTTACAGGTCTGTGAGAGCCAGAAATCTTGCTTGTTTGTGGATGACCAAATACTTATTTTCCACGATGATTTACAATTAAATCCTTCAAAAATCCTACAGTGTGCTTTCCTGGATTGTTTTCCTCATTTTGGCTCTCATAGTTGAAGAGTACCTATGATGAAAATAACAGACCTCACTCATCTTTCTAACTAGGAGAACTTGCACAATCAGTGGCTGACTAAATACTTTTTTGCCCCACTGTATCAGTAACAAGTTCAAAAGCCAGGGTCTGCCATTGTATGGGGTTGGGTCTGTGCTCATGACAAAAGTCATTTACACTTCTGTGAAGGTAGCATTAATGCAGAAAAGTACATTGAGATCTTAGAGCATCAAGCTGCCTTCAAGGTGACATGTTTCAATAAATCAGAAAAAGTTAGGACTGAAATATGCAAATACCTTCCAGTTTTTCTTTGTGGAACATTGTTTTTGAAACATTTCAATAATTTTCTTACACCTTTTTGATAAACTCAAGATCCTCTGCCCACCTCAATAACTCAACCTTTCGTGGATACTGCTGTTGTACTATAATAATGACTACAATCACCTGTTGACATCATCTGTCTGCAAATGACATCAATATTTTTTTATTTTTTTATTTAAAGAATTTAATTCTAATTTCATGGAGGAAAATAAGTAATTGGTCACCCACAAACAAGCAAGATTTTTGGCTCTCACAGACCTGTAACTTCTTCATTAAGAAGCTCTTCTGCCCTCCACTCGTTACCTGTATTAATGGCACCTGTTTGACCTCGTTATCTGTATAATAGAAACCTGTCCACAGCCTCAAACATTCAGACTCCAAACTCAACCATGGCCAAAACCAAAGGGTTGTCGAAGGACACCATGAAGGAAATTGTAGACCTGCACCAGGCTGGGAAGAAAGAATCTACAATAGGCAAGCAGGTTGGTGTGAATAAATCAACTGTGGGAGCAATTGTAAGAAAATGGAAGACATACAAGACCATTGATAATCTCCTTCGATCTTGGGCCCCATTAGATCTCACACATTTCTCACACATTTGTTGACAAACTTGAGATCCCTGCCCATCTTTGCTCATCAGAGAAAGACTCAATGGGTACAATCGTATGAAATCATGATTAAAATAACCAGTTGACATCACCTGATTGAATTCACACCATTATTTAGTTTTCCCTCATCATTACTGGGCCTAACTTGTCTCCATTCATACTGTTTTTGAATGTGTTGCAGGCCTGAAAGGCAGGAATGGATGTTTATTAAAAAATGAAATGAAGTTGACTAGACAAAACATGAAATATCTCAGATTCACACTGGCTGCAATAAAATGGAAGTCAGAGTTATCGTAAGACATACTGCAATTTTTTTTTATTTGCATTTTCCATACCACCTCAACTTTTTCTGATTTGGGGTTGTACGTTTGCAAGGGGCTTTGAGCCACGTAGCAAGTCGATGCCGAAAAGGAACAGGTTCATAGGCACATAGCACCATAGCCTTCAGCCAATCATAATTCAAACTCTGCAAAAGTGTAAGAGCAGAAGAAGCTTCCTGAGCTTAACCAGTATATCTACACTGTAATAACAGTGTCCAAAGCATACAGGATCAGTTAATGTAAAGATGATGCGCCAAAGAAAAAATTGAACATAAGTATCAACTTCATGCTATCTAAACACAGGATCTTAAGCAAAGTAATGTCAAAAGTAGGACTTAAATGAGTCTGATCTGGAGTGAGTGCAGATACAGGCAATACAGGCTTTGGCACAGCTGCTTACAGCATCTCCCATACCACGATTTCTTTGCTAGCATTCATCTTCTTTGTCTGAAATCGTGACAGCTGTACCTGGTAATCATGTTACTTAATATCAGGTTCCTAATACTTCTTCAAAACAAACCTCAGAAAATTGTCCTACAATAAGCTCTGTCAACACCAGAGACTGGGCAGTTTGGGGGACACCTGAAGGAGACTCCTTCTTGCTAGATCTCCTGAGCCTCCATTGCCTGATAGAACTCAGTATTCAATAGCTTCTTAGTAACAGTGCATGTATTTCAAGTAGATACTTCAAAATTATAAATCATCCAAAAAGATAAATTATCCTTTTAACACTCATCAAACTACTCTAAAATGAGAGTGAGAGTAAACTCTGCTAAATCAAAAGCAGACATATGCTAACTACATAACAGAAACAATAAATCAATACAGAAAATAGATCGCCAGCAAACTCACTATCAAAGCATACCAGAGCAACCTCAGACTTTACTGCCAAATAACAACTACATTTCTAGATTTGAGAGGGGTACCGAGTCAAAAGCCACGAGGTGTAAACTTGAACTTAAAGTATTCGAAGCTCACCCCTGACAGGGACTAACTCCCCACTCAGTATAACATCCACCCATGAAAAGGGAAAAAAAAACCAAAACAAAATACAGAGGAACAACAGAGGAAGGACTGGTTCACAAACTATAATAATAACTGCAGTTGCATTTGTGAGGTTTATTGTCATATTATAGAAGAGTAAGATGATATAAGGATGTGTTATGATAGTTTCTCAAATGGCTTCTATTAGAATCTTATTGTACCTCAGTCATACTTTTGGTGAATCATGACTATTCTTTTAAGGTCAGTATAGTGTTAGACCTGTCACACTCATGAAACTAATGAGTTTCATACAAAGTTGTCATACAAATAATTGCAGTTAACAATTTAATTGCCAGTTCATTGAACGCAACTAATGAAGTACAAGTCTAAATTGACAGCCATCTTGCTTACTAACCATGTTCGATTAGCAGCTAATACTGCTTACTGTCAAAACTATTCACTCCATGTGTGTGCACCCCAAAGGCTCACAGAAATACAAAAATATAAAAATTCAAAGCATGACAACCGTGAAAATATCAGCAAAACAACTCATTCTGCTAGCACACATGCTAAAAATATAGAATTAAAATATAGAAGTTGGTGTCCACTATAGTGTATTACTATAGTCATTGCAGGGCCAGCATGGGTCTGTTGAAGCACCAGGAGATGATCCCTTGACTGGCCTCTGGATGATGCAAGTAATGCCCAACTCAGCTGAAATTCACCACCTAAAGTCAAACCTGGGTTACTGCAATCATTACTGTACCGACCCGTACCCAAGATTTGCTAATAAATATTAGAATCGCATGACTGTAATTGGTTTGTGTTATTTAGACAGCTCATGGCAACATTGTTTCACTCAAAAGAGATTGTGTAAGAGGTTTAGATTTTTGTTTTCCAAGCTGAACCTTATTTTGAAATATTTAACCTGATGGTTGATGGTGATGATATCACCAGAAGGCTGTTTAGTAATCTAAAAATCAGTCTGGTATTACAGTCATCACTGCTTTCTACAGAGGCACCATAGAGAATGCTCTGACCAGCTACATCTCTTTGTGGATTGAGGGCTGTAATGTTTCAGACAGGACAGCACAAAAGAGAGTGGTAAGAATGGTGGAAGGAATTATTGGGATCATTTTCTGACCTACTGTGGACTTAGCCAGGAAATACCACATGTTAAGAGCCATCTGCATCACACAAGACTCCAGCCTCTCCTATCACAACCTGCTTCCCTCTTACCTTCACATAAAAGATACCACAGCTTGTAGTGCAATGCTGCTAGGCTGTGTACGAACTTCTACTCGACTGCCATCAGACTCTTGAATACAGTGGGACATGTGTCATAACCTGAACCTGTATAGTTTCATATTTGAAATCTGTATTTTTACTTATTCTAACATTTTTCAAAATTCTATTCTTTTTTTCAAAATGTCCTGTTCCATGTTTTTTTATCTTGCTCTTGTGTTTAAATTGGTAAAGCCAAAATACAATGTAATTTTGTTTTGCTCTGTGTTGTTTTTTATGAGTGCTTAATAACAACAAATAAATCTTGAATCTTGAATCCTGAGGCATGAAATGTATATGCATCCATCTCTCCTTCCCCTTCCCTCCTAGAGGGCTTCGGCTTTCCATTTATTCATCTATATGCCTGCCAATCTATCGCTTCTCTCAAATGCATAGCTCCAGCCTTGTGAGTTCATATCATAAACATCAGACCATTCAACATTTGTTGTCTATAGATGCCTGAAAAAAAACACTTTAAATATGATTTGTGCTTAGATTTGTGTTACTTGTGCTTAGACTTGAGCTACTGGGAAATACAGTGACAGCATTTTATGAAAAGTGCAATAAGCACAGTCTTTTTCTCTCACTGGGCCTAGATTCTTAATTAAAGCAATAAATCAGTTGAAATTATAATAGTATTCCCCAAATGCTCATGTAGAGGAAGGGTAATGGTGAAAAGAGATCCCATTACAAATTCATAGAGAGCTGCAGCATTGAACAGGGAGCTACCAGTAACACCCACGGATTTGAACTTTGATATTGAGTGGCAGCAATATTGTGTTTTTGTTCAAGCTGAAACACACAGCTACAAGATGTATGATTAGTAGCCTCACTCAAGAGTTTGTATGTGTATTATGTGTGTGCATGCTTGTGTATGAAAGCATACCAGCTGCAGGTTGTATTTATTTGATAATGCATTTGATCTTTATTTCAAATGCCTTTTCTGTCTGAAACTGAAAACTGAATTTTATTCATCAGTCATGAGTCCAGAATTAAATTTCATTATGTGTCATGCTCTTGGCACGGAAGGAAATGGGAGCAGACAAACACAAGTGACGAGGATTTATTAGCAAGAAACATAGTAAAATATATAGACTAAACAAAACAAACATGAACTAACAAGGTAACATACAAGACAACACTCAAGGCTAAAGCTAACATGTGACTAACAAAGGGAATGATAACAAGAGACAAACAAAGCTAATGGTAACAAAGAGCTGAACATGAAACACAGCTATAAGTGTACAAAGAGTAACTAAAGAAGACAAGAGACTAACACGGGAACAGAGACTAACATGCATAGATAAAGATCAGGGGACAAACCAGGAGGAGCGACAGAAGGGAACGAGAGCCAAGGCAACCAGGGAGTGAAGAAGTCAGGCAAAGGAAGTGCACAGGAAGAGGGTTTTATATATAGGAAAGACCAGCAGGTGGCTACAGCTTCACCTGTTGGATAGGAAGAAGGAGGCAAGGGGAGCTAAACAAGATGGAGTCAAGCTGGAGGGCTTGCATCACCATTACCTAACCCCCAATCAAAAAGCATGTCTCTGAAGCACAAAGGACAGGAAAAAGAGAAAGCAAGAAAACAAGATAGTCCCAGATTACCCAAAGGAAGCAGAACAAAACACGGACATGAACAGGAAAGGTGGCAGGAGAAAAGAGGAGGCACAGACAGGAGACTAAGGAGTACAGGGGACAACAAGGGGAAGGAGACTCACAGGCACAGTTCTGGTCCACGGGGCCATACTCTCACCAGGAGTCCAAAGAGTCCCCGTATACTCATAATTAATGGACCCATTAGTCTCAGACCAGAAAGTCCTGGTGGTTGCAGGAACCACCTGAGGTGCCAGATGCAACCTCAAGGAGGGAGATGGCTTTGTTCGCCGCTAGGGGGATGTGGTCCATGACGTGTAGTCTCTGGGAGCCCCTGGGGCAGCGTTGACCTGGACAGGGCTTGCCATTGGGTTGCCGGCGAGCGGGATAGCCGTCGGGTTGCTGGCGAGCAGGGTCGCCGTCAGGGTGCTGGCGAGTGGGGTCATCATCAGGTAGTTGATGATCAGAGTCGCCGTCGTACTCTGGCTGAACAGGTCACTGCCGGGTTTCTGGCGCGTGAGGTCCTCGACATGAACCTGGGTGGGTGGTGGGAGGCCTGAAGGAGGCCACGAGACAGGCTCAGAGGCGGCTCTGGATGTCCTATGACACAAGTGATGCGCTCTGCATGTCCTCCGTAGGGGGCGCTCTCTGGACATTCTCTGAGGCAGGTGCTCTCTTGACGGTCTCTGCGGCAGTCTCTGGAGGTGCAGGTGGTGAGACAGTTTATGATTCGGCGATCGTAAGTCCTTGTGAAACTGCTGAGTGGACAGCTGCCAGGTTCGTAAGTCTACGATAAGTCTCTCCAACCTAGGCTCCTCAGCGATAGACACTGCGAACCCCATTGTCTCTCTGGCAGTATGCACAGATTCCAAGACCCCCTGAAGTATTTCACTGGCTCACTCTACGGCCAGGTAAGTAAGGAATAAAAAAGAACACTGGGGTGCAGGTGTCTCGCTGGGGCTGGAGAGTGTCGAATCTGGCTTGGTCCGGAGGACACCAGAACAGCTGGCGAGAGGGGGATCCAGCACATGGCTGGCAAACTGTGACCCAGGCTGGCGACTAGCGTGGGCTCTGGCGCCGCTTCCTGCAGTGCTTCTTGGCTGAGCGGGAGGGACCACAGTTCAGGTTCTGGAGGGTGATGGCCATATCTCAACCTCAGAGTCCTGACCACACAACGTTAAGGGAGGGAGGTACTCCCACTTGAAGTAGTCCTCTGGGTACTCATTATCTGATGAGTCAGACCACATGCTACAGAGGACTGGAGGCACACGTACTACGTCCTGTTTATGGTCTGGTTTACAGTTTTTCTCAATTGCTGAAACACTAAACCCTGTTGTCTGAACCAAATGTTCAGTGCCCTGAACCCATTTATTGAAATGGCCACACTTCTGTCAGAACCTTAAGCACTTTTCCCCTAGTAAGACACAACTTGCAAAAGTATTTTCACCCACTAAAACACATTTTGCACTGTGATGTACTTGGGTTGCATAATGGTAAGCACAGGTAGCAAAAGTGAAACTCAAATAAAGCACAGATGTCACAACTTAAACACAACCTGTTACGGGGGCTCACCTGCTTTTCCGATGCTAGGGGGTAGCGTTGGCTTTTTTTCCTCAGGTTGAGACCCTGACAGTCAGCACGATCGCACATGCATGACAAAGGCTGTACGATCACGTTATTATTATCACGTGCAGATCTCATTAAGCTGCTCGTTTGCTTTATGGGCAACACCCACTGACTCAGGTATATAAGGCGCGTCCTGAGTTCAGTCGGTATCGCACCACCCACTGTGATGTGGATACCATCGCCCATCGGAGCATTCATCTGGCTCAGATGTGCTCCAGCGGACGCTCGCCGGTAATCGGCATGTTAGAGATAATGGTAACTGTTTTTTTTTTGAAGAAAAACAGTAATTGTACGGCTGGGAAGCTGGATGGTAACTGCTAGGGATTTAGACGCTAGAGCAGGGTCAGGATCCTTTGTTTGCGCTTCCTATGCTGCATCACAGCTCCGCCGGTGCCCTCCGGGTCTTTCAACTCGCTGCTGCAGCGGCTTGAGCACCTCACCTCCCTCTTATCCCCTTGCCACTGCCCGTGCTGTATTTAAAAGGGACGCTTTGCTGCTCCACAGCCTCGTTCCGTTCTGTATTTAAGGGAACGCTTCGCTGCTCCACAGCCCCGTTCCGTTCTGTATTTAAGGGAACATTTTGCTGCTCCTCAGCTCCGTTCCATTTCGTGTCCGATGTTGTGCTGCGCATGCACGGTATGGTGGCCAGCCTTGCGCCCGCTGTAGCCCCTACCTTGTGCACGCATGTGTAGAACCATGACTCGTTTCGCGTCTTTGGGTGCCTGCGAGCCCTTTATGTCACACCACAGGTCATCGCTTTCTCTACTCTCCCCAGCTGCCAGTAGAGTGCACACGCAGTCTCTGTTTGAGAGAGAGAGAGAAAGCGATCGCTCTTTTCTACCCGAGCGATTTCCTTCACGCTCGCCACACACCCTCTTGGTTAAGCACTGTTAGTGGCGATCGTGTTTAAATCTATCCATTCACATTTCCATTATTTTAAAGCTCGCGCTAGGCGGAGCTTTTCCGTTCGGGTTTTATTCCTCTTAAAGTCACGGACTCTGATGCCAGCGATCAGAGTTCAATTCCACGCTGTGCCATCACTGGCACAACATTCATTATTTTGGCACACTCCCTTTTGTGTTTATTCATTATTTATTTCAGTTCATTACTACCATCTGGAGCTAACTGCATTTGGGTCCTAAAACCCTTTTCATTTAGGGTTCGCCTTTTACCATCCTGGTGAACCCGTAACAGAATGGTGCGACCAGTGATTGGACCCTGCGTTAGCTCCAGACGTGGCTGGCTTTTTGTCCATTGACGGTGGCATCTTAACCCTCCCAAACTGCTCACCCTCGTTGCCGTGCCCTTTGTCTTGGCAATAGCGCCACCTTGTTTCAGTTTTGAGCACGTTGACTCGGCTCTGGAACCTGCTGGCTTCGTGTTTGGGGTGTTAGATTCTACCCCTGCACCTCTTCTTTGGTTGATCTGCCGTGATTATCCCTCCCCTGTTTTATTCCCGACCCCGTTGTTTTCTTTTTTTTGCCAATGCTGGGGGGTGTTTCAGCATCTTGGGTCGTCGGGAAGATGCCCCTTTAGGGTGTTGCCCATAAAGCAAATGAGCAGCTTAATGAGATCTGCACATGATAATAATAACGTGATGGCACAGCCTTCGTCATGCATGTGCGATCGTGCTCACTGTCAGGGTCTCAACCTAAGGAAGGAAAGCCAACGCTACCCCCTAGCGTCGGAAAAGCAGGTGAGCCTCCGTAACACAACCACTCTAAATTTATCACATATGTGGCGAATGATGTGAAGAAACCAATATAAGCCAGTACAAGGAAGTCAGTCGCTTCGGCTGTCTCCTCGCAGACGCTGGTAGCCCTCTCTCCCCTCGCCGGGCATTTCGCCGCGCTGTCCAACGCTTCTCCTATCCCGGTGCAGCGAGAGATGGATATTTCCTCTCCCTCACCGAGCATTCTAACGCTTATCTCGCGTGTAAAAGACGCGCTGCTCGTGCCGGCCATGCTCGGTCCTTGGAGACTCAGGCACGCGCGCAGTCGACCCCATGCAAGCTCTCTCTCTCTCACACACACACACACACACACACACACACACACTCACACTCACACTCACACTCACACTCACACACACACACACACACACACAGCGCTGCTGCCGCACGTGCAGAGCGCTGTTTACACACACACACACACACACAGCGCTGCTGCCGCACATGCAGAGCGCTGTTCTCACGCACACACACAGCGCTTCTGCCACACATGCAAAGCGCTGTTCTCACGCACACACATAGCGCTCCCCCCTTTTTTCCCTTCACACACAGAGCGCCATCCGATCCCATTTTCTCCTTCCCGCTCTTGTTAGAGTTGAAACGGGTTATTGTCCCGTTCCTTTCTTTTCTCGCGGCCCTCTACGTTCATGAGTATTAAATCCGCTTTAGTCTGAGTTCGTTTGAGAAACGATTCCTTAGTTTGCTCGTTGGCTTATAGCCTCTTCTGTTCATTCCCTACTCACAGACTCTGTAGCATAGTGGAAACGCCCCCACCTCCGATGGCTGTGACTGTGAGTTCAAATCCCGTCACTGGCTTCTTTCAGCAGTGCTGTAACACACACACACGGTGTGTATACCCGTGGCTATTTTTTGTTGTCAATCTCTCTGATTCTTATCTCCTTTTATCTTTCCTGCCTTTTTGTGCACATATCCCCTTGCACTTGGGTCCGTTATCCTTCCTCTTTTTCGGTGTGCCCCCCAGGCCCCCCGTAACAACATTGGGGCAAAAAATATTTAGTCAGCCACTGATTGTGTAAGTTCTCCGATGGAACGTGGCTGGGTCTTCCAGCATGACAATGATCCCAAACACACCGCTCAAGCAACAAAGGAGAGAAAAAGCATTTCAAGGTTCTGGAGTGGCCTAGCCAGTCTCCAGACATCAGCCCCATAGAAAATTTGTGGAGGGAGTTGAAAGTCCGTGTTGCCCCAAAACCTCACTGTGTGTGCAAACCTGGTGAAGACTTACAGGAAACATTTGACCTCTGTCATTGCCAACAAAGGTTATGTTACAAAGTATTGAGTTGAACCAAATTTATTGACCAAATACTTATTTTCCACCATAATTTACTATTAAATTCTTTAAAAATCCTACAATGTGATTTCCTGTATTTTTTTCTCATTTTGTCTCTCATAGTTTACCTATGATGAAAATTACAGACGTCTCTCATCTTTCTAAGTAGGAGAACTTGCACAATCAGTGGCTGACCAAGTAGTTTTTTGCCCCACTGTAGGTACGGATGCATGCCAAGCATGGATCCGGCATGCTATGAGTTATTTCCTATGCTGCCTGACCAGGAAGAATGTGGCCTGTGATGTAGATGAAGTCCTGTGGCCTGAACCAGCACACAAACATGATGTTTTAGTAGAGTAGATACTGTATGCACATCTGTTGTTGTAATATATTTCTTTGTATATTAATAATTTTTTTTTTAACAGAATATAATTAGTAACTTTTGATAAACAGGAGTTTTGTTTTTAAAAGGGGCGGCACGGTGGGTAGCATCGCCGCCTCACTGCAAGAAGGTCCTGGGTTCAATCCCTGGGTGGAGCGGCCTGGGTCCTTTCTGTGTGGAGTTTGCATGTCCTCCCCGTGTCCATGTGGGTTTACGCCGGGCACTCCAGTTTCCTCCCACAGTCCAAAGACATGCATGTTAGGTTAAGTGATTACACTAAATTGGCCTGGTTTGAGTGTGGTCTCTAGTGACAGACGGAGTGACACATCGGCTGGAGTATTCTTGGTTGCATCGAGTGGTAGTGGGCGGACCCCCCATTTGGCGGGACAGGCGCCAAGGAAAAAAGAACAGGAGTTTTATTTTTAAAATGCATTTTCTTTAGTGGACAATAAAGATTATTTCTACAGCTTCATGATCTGATCATTCTGTTTTCTTTTTATCGGTGTTGTGTGTAGTGACTGTTCAGTGCTGTTTTTCATTTTGACTGACTCGAGGCCTGATCTGACAACATTGTTTGGTTTTGAGCACTACTTGAACTGTTTTGAGGCAATAGTTTTGTTTGGCAGGAAGAGTCAAGTCAAGTCACGTCAGATTTATTTATATAGCGCTTTTTACAATGGAGCATTGTCTCAAAGCAACTTTACAAGTTTAGATTATCTCCTAATAACTACGTCCAATCCCAAATTGAGCAAGCCGAGGGCGACAGTGGCAAGGAAA